>LYNE01001597.1:42766-62082 GCA_001662545.1 Rosa x damascena | reverse complement strand
AAAAAAAAAAAAAAAAAAAAAAAAAAAAAAAAAAAAAACAAATCGCTTCTAACCAAATATTTTGTTTTTTAAAAAATTAAACAGAAACAGAACAAGTAGTATTTAAACTACAATATAACGACTTCCAAATTAGACTGATATTTACTTCCGCCTATTTAAGTTTTGGGCAAATTATTGGCCACACCCTATACTTTAGGTGTCTTGACAGTTCAGTCCTTAACATCTTAATTTTAACAAATAACTCCCCAGACATTCAAATTTCACACAATTTGGTCTAAAATAACCATTTTACCCCTCTCTCTCTCTCTCTCTCTCTCTCTCTCTCTCTCTCTCTCTCTCTCTCTCTCTCTCTCTCTCTCTCTCTCGCTTGAGCCTCCCTCGTCGTCCCGCCGCCAACTTGACGCCATGGAAGGCGATCTGACCTTTCCACCCTCCATCATCCCCACCATCTCGGCAAAGACACGCCACCCTCCTTAGATTGGAGCTAGACATCCCAATCTCGATTGCAGCAATCTGATTAGAGCGAAAATCGACCTAATCCGAACTAAAACCAGTAGATCCCAGCGAAGCCGCCACTCGATCCTGTGACTCCAACTTGAACCAATCACGAGGCCATCTCCGTCCGAGCATAGGATTACTCCGATCTTGCTTATCTGCTCTCCAGCCTCCATTGCCATTCGTCGTCATAATCTCCGAACAAATTAGAAAGCCTCGTCATCGCCCCGCATCCTCTTCTTCGACTGGACTCCTCATTGTTGAACACTAGGTCTCTCTCTCTCTCTCTCGGCTTAGAAAAACGGCGCCGGAAGATTCAAATCGTCCGCCGGAATTGTGAACTCGGAGAGTTGTGGTTTGCCGTTGCCATCAACCTCAACTGCATCTCCTATTCCAAGCATTGCCACCATGCGAAGAAGAACTCTGAAGCTTCGTCACCACAGTTTCTCATCCCCATCAACATCTGTGCCCATATTGAGTCTTCCCAAACTCAATGGCACCAGTGCACTCGATTCTTCCTATAGAATAGATCTCACTGATCTCTCCGCTTGTGACGCTTGTGCGGCCGCCAACTTCAAGGTTCAGCAACAGTTGATCGCCGTTGATGGTAACTCTTCTCACTCTAGAGATTGTTAGTACTTTACAATTCTATATGCCGCTGGTATCATCAATGAGTTTGGACCTGAGAGCAATGGTGCTATGTCTTGTATTTTTGGTTTGTCAATGGATCTAGCCAGATCGTGAGAGAGAGAGAGAGAGAGAGAGAGAGAGAGAGAGAGAGAGAGAGAGAGAGAGAGAGAGAGAGAGAGAGAGAGTAAAATTGTCATTTTGGACTAAATTGTTTGAGATTTGAATGTCTGGGGAGTTATTTGTTAAAATTAGGATGTTAGAGACTGAACTGTCGTCGCACCCAAGGTACAGGGTGTGACCAGTAATTTTCCCTTAAGTTTTTCTTTAGTGATATGTGATTCACAAGTAATCATTTCAATACACCATAAATTAAAAGGTGCCGTTATTGCCACCATACTAACAACTTTGTTTACCCGACATTCTCTTCTCACTCTACATATATTTTTGGACTAAATTCAGTTTAATCCCTTAAACTTTAGGGCTAAAATCACTTTGGTCCCTGACTTTTTATTTTAATCACGATGGTCCTTGCACTTCCAAATTACATCAATCTAGTCCAAAATTTGACTTTGACTCGAAAGATGACGTCATGTGCTGAGTTGGAGCCGACATAGGGGCCCACTTTTCTGATTTTAAACTCCCAAAGAAGGGCAAAATGGTCATTTCCAATTTAATCTAATTTCTATTTTTTTCTCTCTTCATTTTCTCTCTTTTCTTCTTCTTCTTCTCTCTCTCTCTCTCTCTCTCTCTCTCTCTCTCTCTCTCTCTCTCTCTCTCTCTCTCACTCTCCCAATTCGCATAACCCAAAACCTGATCTGAGCCGTGATCTCCGCCCTCCTCCTCCTCCTCCTTTCCTCTACACCCCCGCCTCTCCCACTCCCATTCCCACCACTTCAACTATTGCCACCAAACCTTCATCTCCCAAAATGACGACGTTTCCCTCTCTAACCTCCTCATCTCCGAGGTAATGACCGCCACCGACGACATACCGATGGCCACAGCTTCCTCTCGACACCGCTGTCATCCCACTTTGGTTTTCACAGAAGAGCTTCAGTGAAAGAGAATCGAAGCCCGAAAGCTTCTCTGGTGCGCCGGCAAATTTTCCAATTCCGGCCAGTTCGTGAAGTCTCACCGATGGCCGAAGCTTCCTCTTGATATCGTGGACGTCCCTATGGTGTCAGATTGTCCCAAAAACGAAGCATGAGTGAGAACCGAAGGAGATGGTGTAGGGGTTTCACGGTGAGTTTTCTTCCTTTTCCGGCTACTTTTGGTTTCAACTCAGGTATGAAAGTTGGTCAATTCTTCGAGCTTTACCTCTCTGCATACTTGAATTTGAGTTTGGATGAGATTCGAAGAAAGTTAGGTTTTGAGCAGTGGCTGACCACCGTGTAGTTACTATGCACAGCGGCGATGGTGGTTGTCGGAGTTGACTTCTGGCCTTAGTTACTGGCTTTGTCCCCAACCTGCTAAAGGACCTCCTTGGTGGAAATTTAATTGACCAGACCTGGGTCACTTGGTGGTCTTTGTGTCTGGAGGAGCGGCAGTAGAAGCAAAATGCATCTCCACTGCAGTCCAAGCAGGACATTTTCTTCTTAAAGCTCAAAATGATGCAGAAGTGGGTTATCTGGAGAAATGTGATAGTGGTAATGTTGGTGTACAGCTATTTTTGGCACCCAATGGGAGTTCAAAATTCACAGAAGGGAGTTGCTTTTGTTTCAGATGAAATTGCAGAGAGGAAGAGACAGTTAGAGAGAGAGAGCGCAAGAGAAAGAGAAGAAAAGAGAGAAAATGAAGAGAATCTTTTTTTTAAAAATAGAAATTAGATTAAATTGGAAATGACCATTTTGCCCATCTTTGGGTGTTTAAAATCAGAAAAGTGGGCCCTTATGTCGGCTCCAACTCAGCATATGACGTCATCTTTCGAGTCAAAGTCAAATTTTGGACTAGGTTGATGTAATTTGGAAGTGCAGGGACTATCATGATTAAAAAAAAAAGTCATGGACCAAAGTGATTTTAGCCCTAAAGTTTAAGGGACTAAATTGAATTTAGTCCTATATTTTTTTAATTGCAAGTTTACTATGCTCACCTATTTGCTGTACCCAAAATATTCTTTTCCAATGTGAAGTTTAACTAAATTCTTTTTCTATTTGGCTTCATCCACGTCTCTCTTAGTTTCTTTTGGCTTTCTACTCGTGTCTCTCAGTCAATCTGTCTAATAAACAAAGAAACATGAAAACAAAAATGGTTTCAGGCTCCAAATAGGTGTTTTCAGACTCCATTAGAATATGATATATTTTGAGGCATCAAAGTTATTAGCACAACATGAGAATGATTGCAAATAATGATTGCTAAGAAACAAAGTTTTAGGGTTTAATGATAAACGAAAACATTAAGAATGAAATTTAAGTACGTGTTCTATAAGGTGTAATAAGAAAAATAAATTGTAATTTTTAATAAGTTATTGTCCTTTATTGTGATTTTATATTAGGGTATTATAGTCTTTTAATAAACCAAAAACTTGTAGGGTGAACAAAGTAATTAGTAGGGTGACAATAGCCGCACCCTAAATTAAATTTGTGTGGAGCAAGTGCTGTTGTGAAAAATGAGTTCGGGGTAACGCATGCCTGCATGGAGCAGTTAGGCCAAAAAACTTTACCACCAACTTTCTCCATTACCTTCTGAGTTGCTAACTATTAAGATGAGGCTCAAATTTGTCATGGAAAGAAGGTTCGATGGAGGCAGGGACGTAGTTATGCTTAGGGCTACTTGGGCTGTAGCCCAAGGGAAATTTTGGGCCAAAAGCTGCCAAGTAGGGGTATAGCCCAAATAATAATAATAAAAAAAAATTATACTAATGTTGTAGGTCAACACACTCTCAGACTCTCCCGCAGCCGCTTCCAGCCTTCCAGCCACGACTCCTTCAGCCGCTTAGTCCCGCCAGTCAGCCACCGAGCCACCTCCACCCCTCCACGCAGCTACGTTTGAGTCCCTTCCTGTTTCAGGCCTATTTGCCTATTCCAACGACAAGAAAAAGTTGCAAAACCCTATGCTAGTCTGCTTCCTAGAATCCCAGGTAAAAATGAATGTCTTCGTACCCTTTAATGAATAGAAGGAATTAATGATTACCCATAGCTTTGACTCTTTGTTTTTGATCGTTTGTGTGAGTTTTGGACTTTTGGTTGATCTGAGGTTTGTAGTTTGTGGGTTGTCGATGAGTTTGATTGTTTTATGATGTTTGATTGGTTTGGTGTTTGATTGTTTATTATCTTAGAAAGTGATTTCACTGATTTGGTCATTTGGGTTATATCTTTTGTGGAGGACCGAATATGTCAATATGTTTTGCATTACTGATTTCCATCTTACTTGTCATATTTGTGAGAAGTTCTCATAGAGTGATATCGTTTCACATGACTTGAATTGCTTTGCAATATTAACAAAGTAATATATTATAAAAAGAGACATGTAGTTGGTGAATATAAAAGGGAATGAAATTAGATCTCAATATGATTCATTGTATTCTCAATTAGAAAAGTATTGAATATAATCAGATGTCGTGGTTTCTATGTTAGAGCTTCTTTATTGATAAATTTAAATTTGGTTCTCTAGTTATCAATATAAGCAGATGTCGTCTATGCTATGCTATGCCATGTGCCTATGTCTATTATGTTGGTTTGATTTATTTTGAAATGTATGTATATATATTATAGGTTGATTTGCCTTGTTTTGACTCTGCCAATTTCTACAGCAACAACAGAGAGAGCATTTTCATCTATGAACATCATAAAGAACAAACTTCTAAATAAGATGGAAGATGACTTTCTTGATGATTTGATGGTTCTCTAAATTGAAAAAGAGTTTGTTGACAGTATTGATAATGATTCAGTGATTGCTGAATTTGAAGTTAGAGGGCATCGGAGGGTACGATTCAGTTAGATTTGTGCTTGTAATTTTTTATTTATGAGATTTTGGTTTTATGTCCCCCCTCCCCCCCCCCCAAAAAAAAAAATTGTATGTTTTTAATAATAAAGGCGGAGAAATTTTAAATACACATCCTTATTATTTTATATTTCAAATTAGATTTTGTAGATAGATTAAATGACCAAAACAGACATCTATGCATTAGAAGAAGAAAAAAATAGTCATATTTTCCTTATATTATTCTATTAATGTATAAATAGTTAGATAAACATAACAAATTTCTATACATGGCCTCCCAATTTAATACAAGAATAAAGTTAGAAACTATCTAATTTAATTTTTGGGTCCTTGACCCAAAGCACCAAAATCAGCTAAAATTGTTCCACTTACCCCAGCAACAAATTTTTATTCCCACTAACCCAATTTGAAGCAAATTGACAATTTTACCCTTAACCTATTTAATAAATTACATTTTATTCCCACTTACCTCATCTCTCTCCTCCTTCGATCTGGTTTCTCNNNATTTGATGGCTTAGCTATAAATACTAGCTTAATATGGTAGTATTAAAGGTTAGAGAATGAGAGATTGAGATATGTGATATGAGAGGATCAAATAAATCGTAGCGATACGGTATTATATCATTTGAGAATAAAGTTATAATTGAATATTTAGAATTTACTTAAAACGACTGGACAAATGAATATATATATATATATATATATTTAACATTTTTTCTTATTATATTTCAAACATACTGGTCGGTTCGGGTTCCGCTGTTTAAGCAAAAGAGAAACCAAACCAACCCAATTCATAAATGGTTTGGTTCGGTATTGAACCGGCTTTCAATTTTTAAAGTTAAAAAACTTTAACCAAACCATATTTACGGGTCGGTTTTGACCGGTTTGTCCTGTTTGTACCGTGTTTTGCACACCCCTAGGTATGAGTTGTTGATGCCATTAGAAGGCTGATGACTCTTCTCCAAGATGCCAATAAGGTGGCGCGCACAGTTGCAGGATTTATTGCTCGACAAAATGTGCATTTTTTAATGGTTAGATCAGGATTGGATTTTCTTGGGTCATGTCAATTGATTGTTTTAGATGATACGTAAGTCAGCAATTCAAGTAGTGGTGGTCGGAGCTCGCCATTATATTTTATGTACTGATGATTAAATATTAGTGAACTATCTATTTATTCAAAAAAAAAAAAATCATTTAAATGCCATTCTTTTTCATGTGACTCATTTGTACAATGAGATCTAAATGCGATTCTTTTTCATGTGACTCATTTGTACAATGAGATCGAAAAGACAAAAAGATAGGACCAATGCTTGGTGGTTCAAGTGGTAAGGAGCTTGTTCCCCTTAAGCAAGGTCTCGAGTTCGAGCCTTGTGAATGGAGCAGCCAGTATTGGGAGAGCTTCCCCCCTAAATGGGGTCCGATCCGGCTCGAGAGGGATTAGTCCTTACCTACGGGTGGGGGATACCTTGGTTTAACCAAAAAAAAAAAAAAAGACAAAAAGATAGGGGAAAAAGAAATTAGAAGAAGGTAACATTCCTTAATTTTTTTGGATAATTTTCAGATGAAGTATGAGTGGATTAATACAATATATATACTGCTCCGATCCTCATTATTGTTTAACCCCATAATCCAGATCGAAAGGAATTAATGTTATATATTGCAGCAGATCCAAAGAATGATTATAATGTATGTTATGAGAGTGAAGACAATTTATAATGATTTATTGTGTTACAGGCCGGCAGAATCATCATCATTCTGGATATTGCTTTTTGGTGAAGTCAATCTATTTATGCCAGGAAAATTATATACTTTACTTTACAATCACTACTTAAAAGTCAAATGATATAATTAAGCAGTACTTATTTATTTATTTAATTCATTTTCATGTTAATAGAATGCCCTTCCTCAAATCCAAATCCCTCGTAACAAACAGAAAATAATCATAGTTAATGATGATGAATCATATCTAATTGTCTTGACACACATTTTCAACTGGGTTTTTGTTCCTAGGTAGGAATATATAGTTCTCTCTTTTACTCATAAAGTTCCCATCTTGCGGTGGAAAATTACCTAGCTAGCTAGGGTTTGTAGCACACTTGAAAACCTATCCTAACTTTATCGAATCTAATTGAAACTTCCATGTCTTCTAATGTTTTACATTCACGTGTCAAAGCTAGCGGAAATATTCTAATCATCATTGCCGTGAGTTTTGTCAAATTCATTATTATGAATAAGAACGATTCTTTTGCAGCCAGATCAATCATGATCGACAAAGTTCCACAAAGGGAACCACACAATCTGGCCAAGTACATACATTTGCATGTTAAAGGTTCCGGCGGATGAAAGCAAATGCACCATCTAATGTAATGTCTTAAAAAATTAAAGTACTGAGTGTACGATTAATCTCATTTTAAATTTAAATAGTTAGAGTATTGATAATAAAATTGTCTTTTATTGATGTACAGACTAAGTTTATGTAATTACTAATAGTGAATTGACAAAGATGAACAAATTGCATTCGGGATCAATATATGAGTGCATTTGCTTTAATAACTTGCATGTAACTGATACTTTCAATTACATTACAATGTATATAATTTTGAGACTTTTGACATAAAATGTTTTAATTTATAAGTGCATGCATGATCCTTTAAGTTTCTGTTATGTTATCTAACTGATAATGTGTTTGATAAATCAACTCAAAAAGTTAAAGTATATTAGCTAATTTTACTTGAGTTGTGAGCATAAATGCTATTTGCAATTGTAAGTTTTTTTTTTTTGTTCTTCAATCTCATTGCTTCCTTGGGGGATCAACAGATCGACCTAACTTCTTTTTGTCTGTTCATGTCAAGTTTTGATCTAAACTGTAATTCAAGCTCCTTCAAATGGATGATATATGAAAATAAGTCTATATCTGGGTAAATTGGTGACTCCCATATTATTTTGTTTACAACTTCATTGACCGCTTTATATACTTATTTGAACACAAATTTTCTATTCATTGATGATCACCTAACTATCTTTTGGATCCCAGATGGTAATGAGAATGTGCAATGGAATTAGAATTTTTCATTATGAGAATATATTTGTCCTTTTAATCAATTAGATCGCCAGTTGGCCAGGTAGGGCTGCAACCATTATACAAATAACTAGGTCTTATAAAATATAGATTTTAGAACATGAAAAACTGCAGCAAGTCAGAAACCTGGGGTGGAGAAGTTTGTCCATTGTGTTTGTATTCATTCTCCCAAAGGCTCTGTTTGTTTGCAGAGTCAGTGTGGTTGGAATATATTCCTAATTACCATATTAAATATATGGTATTATATACTTTTAAATTTCTGATTAGTGGGTCATGAACACCAAATTCCAAACATTAGATCATACTTTTGAGCAATTGGCTCAAAAAACGATTATACTTAGCCAGACTTGAATGGATCAAGTGAACTTGGCTGAATGGAAACCCAACTTATTTCTGTTATTTTCTTCTTCAGCTGACTAACTGTTTGATCAAAAGAAAATAAACACCGATTAACAGAACCTTATGAGAATGAGCTAGGCCCAAATGGCTTTTATGGAAATGTTTAAGGCCCAAATGGAAAATAGGCCCACATCTTTGGACATAGTACTTTCTGGAAAAAGAAAGTGCCGTGAGACACAATACTCAAAAACCATTACTGTTAAAAAAAAAAAAAATACCATTACCGTTGTACCTGGATTACTTTCTTTACCTATCATAAACACCACCATTCACTCAACATTCACAACAATCTATCTTGAAATCCAAACGCCAATATATAAACCATGTTCATGTATTCTCTTTTCAGAATATTGTTTGCTTTTGATGTATAGATAGATTAATGCACTACAGTAAATCCTCAAATATTACAATTTAGTTGATGATAAACCACTGTTTGGGAACTAAAAAGCTTGGTCATTTAGATCAATAATCAATCGATGCATTTAAGCCATTGATTCTTCGCTTGCCATGTACCATAATAATACCATAAGCTAATAGTATTCAAATTTCATTCCTTTGCACACATCAACTGTGAAGTTACCCATGTTGGTGTGGGATGATTTTCCAGAAAAAGAAGCGGTATGGGCTCTGCCCATTACACAAGCAACTCTGCATGGGTACACTTACTGACTATATGCTTGTTACAACAAGGCCATCATCTGAGGCAAACTAGTGCATCACCCACCCATGATAATGATTCTGAAAGGCAATATGTTCCAATGTTTATTCATCTAGAGTTGTATTGAAAGAGAAATTTTAGCAACCATGTACCAATTTTTCCACTGAATGGAATGTGAGAATGTCCCCAACGGAAAAGGCAATAGAGACTTTGTTACCTATCTTACCGCTCTCTGCGGCGTTATTACTATGAGCTTTTCCGGTTGGTAGTTTCCATTTCCTGCAAATCTTCTCTCGGTTGGTAGTTTCCATTTCCTGCAAATCTTCTTGGTTCCATGTCCCTGTTGGCTTATTTTCCATCCCCTTGTTTTTTGTCACAGCTCATTTCCTATCCTTGTACCAAAAACAATTCAAGTCCTTCCAAACAAGGCTCTAAAAACTCTTAATTACACCAACCGGTAATTAACCCCCGTTCGTTACATCCTCCCCCGTTCGTTACATCTATGATTTACCATATATAAAGAGAGATTTCAAACTCCCATTGCAATCCACCTACAAAAAAGTAATACAAAATTGGTCAAGAGTGTATTTATAAGCAAATCCCTTCAGCTACTGGTCTTCTCCCTACCCTGAGATGTCTCCTAATAACTGGAGATCATCCCTCTTCCTCCTCCACTTCATCATATCATCATCATCATCATCAAATCCACACCCTCAGTTCCCATGCAACCAACCCCACCATAACACCCTGTACCCTTTTTGCAACACCTCCCTCTCCACCACCACCAGAGCCCAGTCCCTAATTTCCCTCCTCACCCTCGATGAGAAAATCCAACAGCTCTCCAACACTGCCTCTGGAATTCCCAGACTTGGAATCCCACCCTATGAGTGGTGGTCTGAGTCACTCCATGGAATTGCCACAAATGGCCCTGGTGTCTCCTTCAATGGCACCATCCCTTCAGCCACAAGCTTCCCACAAGTGATTGTGACTGCATCTGCTTTCAATAGGACACTGTGGAACTTGATTGGCTCTGCCATTGCTGTTGAGGCTAGAGCTATGTACAACTTTGGCCAAGCTGGGTTGACATTTTGGGCACCCAATATTAATATCTTTAGGGACCCAAGATGGGGGAGAGGCCAAGAGACCCCTGGGGAGGACCCCATGGTTGCTTCTGCTTATGCTGTTGAGTTTGTGAAGGGATTTCAAGGTGGGAATTGGGGAGGTGGGAGTGGTATTGGAAATGGGTTTGGAGGGAAAAGAGTGTTGGAAGAGAGTGATGGGTTAATGCTTTCAGCTTGTTGCAAGCATTTCACTGCTTATGATTTGGAGATGTGGGGAAAGTATAGTAGATATAGCTTCAATGCAGTGGTAAGTCTTCCTCTAACTTCTATTTTTCAATGGTTATATGTTGAATGTTGCCAATATTTGGAATTTTCAGTATGCTTTGGTAGCTTCTTTCCTAGCCATTGCTTGTCAATTTTTAATATTCGCATATAGAATGTTAGCCATTATGTTATAGGATCTTTATTCATGTTTCAATAGGTTTCAGAACAAGATTTGGAGGACACATATCAGCCGCCTTTTCGTAGCTGCATACAGCAAGGCAAAGCTAGCTGCTTGATGTGTTCTTACAATGCAGTAAATGGGGTTCCAGCATGCGCAGACAAGGATTTGTTGGAGAAAGCTCGAGACAAATGGCGCTTCAAAGGGTAACAGTTCTTTATGCTCTTCTCTTATCTATAGTTGACTATTTTTCAATTTTTTGATAGATTAACAAGACTTATACTTATGCATAATGTATGCCACTTGGTGGGTTAAAAACAGGTATATCACCTCAGACTGTGATGCTGTGGCCACAGTTTTTGAATATCAGAATTATACAAAAACTGCTGAGGATGCAGTTGCTGATGTTCTTAAAGCAGGTGCTTATGATTTTTTATTTTATTTTTAGTAACATATTAAAATTTTCTTGCAATGTCTATGTGATAAATGTTGTGAATTTGTGTACGAAGTTATAATTGGATCAGTTATCTGTAGGAACGGATATTGATTGTGGTACATACTTGGTTCGAAATACTCTTTCTACAATCAAACAAGGAAAGGTGCAAGAGGAAGACATAGATAGGGCTCTTCTTAATCTTTTCTCCGTTCAACTCCGTCTTGGGCTGTTTGATGGAGATCCCATAAAAGGGCAATTTGGAAGGTTGGGACCTCAAGACGTGTGTACATCAGAGCACAAAAATTTGGCACTCGAAGCAGCAAGGCAGGGAATCGTGCTTCTTAAAAATGATGAGAAGTTCCTGCCCCTGAAAAAGGGTGTTGATTTTTCGTTGGCTGTTATTGGTCCATTGGTGAACAATGCAAGTTTGCTGGGCGGGGGTTACACAGGTATGCTTTAGTATGCAGTTTCATATAAAGTTTCTAAGGTTAGATTATAATCTTGGAGTTACTGGATTTTTTGAAGCTGTTAGTACTTGGTAGAGTCATTGCATGTAAAAATGATATGTTCTTATCAATTCTGTTGCCAATTTGATCAATTTAAGCGAGCATTTAGGAATTGTTCACATATTTTCCATGTTTAACCCAATGTTACATTAAATTTGAAGTACTGACCTCAATAGTAATCACAGGGTTTAATGAGGGCTGTTAAACATTTAAACTAAAGGTTTGTTGATTGTATAGGGATTCCTTGCAACCCAAAGACTCCTTTTGAGGGTCTTCAGGAGTACAGAAAAAGAACATCTTACACAACTGGTTGCCTTGATGTACCATGTGTTTCTGATTCTGGGTTCAAGGAAGCAATTCGTGCTGCCAAAAAAGCCGATTTTTCTGTTATAGTTGTTGGTCTTGATGCGTCACAAGAAAGAGAAGATCACGACCGAGTTAGTCTTCTCCTACCTGGTAAGCAGATGGCCCTTGTATCTTCAGTAGCTGCTGCAAGTAAAAACCCAGTGATTCTAGTTCTTGCTGGTGGTGGACCACTTGATGTATCATTCGCCGAAAAAGACCCGCGAATTGCTAGCATTCTTTGGATTGGGTACCCTGGTGAAACTGGTGGGAGGGCGCTATCAGAAATCATCTTTGGAGACGTTAATCCAAGTATGTATTTGACAACATGGATTACTTTATATTTTTCATTATGAAGAGAAATTTAACATGATATGGAAAGAGTCCACATTCTAAATGCTATGAGTTCTGTTTTCTATAATGCTAATCAGAGTTAATTACATCTCTGTCAGGCAGTCAAAAACATGCATACCTTCAGTTTCAAATTTTTAAAGCTGAAGTTTAATATGATCACTTTATATGATTATAAACAGGTGGAAGGCTGCCTATGACTTGGTATTTTGAGTCATTCACCAACATCCCAATGAATGATATGAATATGAGAGCTGATCCTTCTCGCGGTTATCCAGGAAGAACCTACCGGTTTTACACAGGGAATAGGGTGTATGGATTTGGACATGGCTTGAGCTACACAAATTTCACTTACAATATCGTGTCAGCACCAACCAAATTAAGCATACCAACAACTTTCAAGGTTGATTCAATCAAAAACATACTACACCAAACAGGAGATATAGTTGATTATTTACGCATAGATGAAGTGACATCTTGTGACTCCTTGAGATTTTCTGTCGAAATCAATGTGATGAATGTAGGAGACATGGATGGAAGCCATACTGTGATATTGTACTCTCGAGTGCCAGAAATTATGAAAGGTGCTCCAAAACAACAGCTGGTTGGATTTAATCAAGTGCATACTGTCTCATATAAATCTACATCAACAAGCATTTTGGTAGATCCTTGTACTCATCTTAGCTTTGCAAATGATTACGGCGAAAGGATACTGGCATTGGGTGATCATATGTTATTGGTTGGAGATGTAAAGCATTTTGTTTCAGTTGAAACAAATTGATGTTGTTCTGAAGTTCATTTAAGTACTGATACGCAAATACATCAGTAAAAAAGAAATATGATTCTGGATCATTTGAATATGGACATGGTATTCATTCATTCTAGGTCTTAATTCTAATGTGAGGAAATCATTGTTGGTTCTTTGATGAGAATGAACTAAATGAAACTGTGGAAATTTGGATTGCTTGCAACTTTGTCCAACCAATACTAAAACAAAATCAGCCAGCCAAAAACTAAACTTGCTAGTTTCATTCTGGCAAAAATGCGAATTTCATTAGAGAAATCCAAGATTGTCCACGCATCCGACTATTTGTTGCCAAATAAAAACACACTTTTAGCCCTCGTGCATTAATCGAATCAAATTTCATATCATTATTGACGTTTTTCAAATATTCGTTAATCATGAGAGAAATCACACGTTAAGTCACACGTGGATCACTCCTTCGGGTGGGTTGCGGATATTCACGTGCAAATTTTAACGGCAATTTGACTGAATTTGACATCAATGACAATGACAATGATTTTTTTTTGGATTAAATAAACAACTCAAATGCTACAACTAGTCTTTCGTGAGTCGAACTCATAACCTCCCACTTACGAAAAAGAGACTATGCCGCTAGACCAAATGGTACCGAGTATAATGACAAGATTTGATTAGTAACACAGGCAAGTTGGAATTTTAAAAAAAAAAAATATGGAAAAGAAATTTTGGGCTGGGCTGTGTGAGCTTTAGCCCACCCCAGACAACTGTTGTCGAGTATTTTTGCAAGCATTAGGTTTTGCTTCTCATTCGTTGAACGTTATCGTTGTTCACAGCTCGACCTAGTCGAAACCAGTCAGTCTTCTTCTCTCAGCTTCACCACTAGACTTCGTCTTCTCCGTTTCCGACTACACCAGGTACTCTTTCTCTCTCGCTCGCTCTCTGATTCTGAATCCAGTTCCTCTTAATCAAACCGATTCGTTGTCGATTTGATTCAGTAAAATTGGGGATTTTGTTGAAATTAGGGCTCTGATTTATAGAGGACTGCCTGCGGTAGTCAAATTAGGTCTGTGAATGTGAATCAAATTTACTTACAGTTTCCGATTCACCGGAATATAAACCCTCCCTCCCGGAAAATATGACTTTGCATAACCTGTAGGCGAAATTAAACATCTATATGTGTATTAATATCTTTGATTCTGTTGAGCAATCCAGCTTGTAAGGTAGTGAGTTCATAGAACGAGGCTCTGTAAGTTAATAGCCCTTGTTTGGTTTATTTGTTTGATTTGTGTAGGTTTCGGTGCGTGATAGGTTGATTTAGTTTCGCTTGTTTTGCAGCAGCAATCATGGCAGATGATCAGAATGATGTGAAGGAGGAGGTGGCGCTGGCAGACGTAAGTTCGAGATTCTTTTATATTTCTGTGTTACAATTGCACATCATGTAGACAATCCGGGGAAAATATCGAAGATAATTGTTTTTTTTTTTTGGTCGGAGATAATTGTTATGTTTGGCTGGAATTAGGCTGTTGGTAGTCCGTTAGATAAACAGATGTGAAGGTGTGGTGTCTCGGGTCTCTTGACTAGACCTAAGGATTGTGTCTCTTTGTGCAGATTGCCCCTTTTGATCCTAGTAAAAAGAAGAAGAAGAAGAAGGTTGTAATTGAGGATCCAGCTGATGATTCTGTGGACAAGTTGGCTGAGAAAACGGAAAGCCTGGCAGGTGATTTAGTTTAAAAACCATTGATTACTGTTTGGTGTTTGCATTTCCCAAGTGCGGTATGTCATTTTTGTGGGGGGCTTATCTTTGTCATTGCAGTTTCTGATGGGCAGGACAGTGCATTTTCTGGTCTGAAAAAGAAGAAGAAGAAGCCAGTAAGTTTATATGCTTTTCTACTGTCTACATGCAAAAACTTTTACCTAGAAATTGACTTTTGATGGTTGGTTGATGTGATTATAGATTGAGACCAGTATTTTGAATGAGGAGCCTGGCGATGTACCGGAGGATTTGGATGGTAAGAAATTGCTTGGGCTTATAAGATGTATGCGACCTCATTGTCTTTCAACCAATTAATTATGCTCTTTTATGTTTGGCCTTTCAGAGCACCCGGGTGAGGATGAAGAAGGAGAAGGAATTTTACTGGAGGCCTCCAATCCTTGGGAGGGTAGTGATCGTGATTATGAATATGAGGAGGTGTGTAAATTGTCTCATTTAACTACAGTTTTACACTGTACCATGAGTATACCCTTACTTTATATTATATGGTAGATTTATTTATAATTTTTTTTTTTCTTTGATGCAATATCTGCAGCTTCTTGGAAGGGTGTATAACATTCTTAGGGAGAATAATCCGGAGCTAGCTGGAGACAGGCGTAGGACAGTTATGAGGCCTCCACAAGTTCTACGTGAGGGCACAAAGAAAACTGTCTTTGTGAATTTCATGGATCTGTGCAAGACGTAGGTTTTACTTAATGTGTTTCTTTATTTAAATTAGTTTGTTCTGTATATCTGTCTGATGATTGTTGTTCGGAGTCATCTTTGAGTAAGGATCTTTTTGTAGTTTAAGCATGCTTTTAATCCTTTTGTTCAATGTTTCATTAGAGTTTTTTGGTTTTTATTCTTTTTTTTACTTTAGGAACTTTTGTAATTGCGTGCTGTTCAAATAGTATGGCATTATCAAGTTGGTTTTAGATATCTTGGTATCTGTGTTTCATCAAAGCTTTGTATGCTTTTTGGCTTTGCATCATTACCTAGTGGAATGCGTTTTTGTAATAAAAATCCTTAAAATCGCTACTATGTGAAGGCATCCTATAAGTTTTGAGTATATGTGGGTATCTAATAATCATAATGGTCTGTGTAGATCACCATGGCCTGAGTGATTCCTGATTGCAGTAATACAAAATTTTATTTACCATATTCCTAAATTTATTTTCTGAAGCTATTCTAATTTCATCTACTTGCTCAAAGGACCAACTGCTTTGTTGACCTATAACCTGTCTTCTGTTGATTTACCTTAAAATTACAGGATGCATAGGCAACCAGAGCATGTCCAGAATTTCTTGTTGGCCGAACTGGGGACAAGTGGATCACTTGATGGACAACAGAGGTTAGTTGTCAAGGGAAGGTTCGCCCCTAAGAATTTTGAAGGGATTCTGCGGCGATATGTCAGTAAGTACCTCATTTTTGGTTTGGTTTTATTTTTATTGCAGTTGCTACTTTGGAATGATCTGTGTGGATTATGTTTTGCATGCTGCCTAATTGGTTGTTCGGGCTTGGTAGTTAATTATGTCTGTCCTTGTGTATTATTCTTTGTTGTATTACTTTTCACTATTCTATCATTTTTTCTTATGGCACTTCTTTTTTGTCAGATGAATATGTGATTTGCCTTGGGTGCAAAAGCCCTGACACTATACTGTCAAAGGAGAATCGCCTGTATTTTCTCAGATGCGAGAAGGTAACAATCATAATGTTGGCATTTTCTAGTTTTGGTGGCAGTTCACTATTGTAGGAGATGTAATCATAGTTAGATTAGATTATATACCAAAGATTGGTCGTTTTCTGCATATGTACACTGCAAGCAGGCTTGGTGTCAGTGATTTATAGAGTTGTAGTTGTACGACGACAAAGCACATAAAATTACTACACTGCTGATAATCTCTAGTTTGAGGAGGCCTATGATGATTTGAAGATTTGCCTACATTGTCCGATTCTTGCTCATGATGGAGTAATCTAGATATTTCTGAGGCCTCCTTGTGGAAAAGTTTTCTCTTTGTTTAGTGCGGAAGGGATCCTTGCCTTCTTGAGCACCCTGTGTAGTTTTTCATTCTTTTAAAATATGATTGTTAGACTGTCTATCTTAGTTTCTACTTTAATACAAGGTTATGGACTGTATCTGTAGTAGTATATTCTTCTTGTCTTTGGGGGTTAACATATTTTCTTATTCTATATTGCAGTGTGGTTCTGGACGATCAGTTGCTCAGATCAAACAAGGTTTTGTTGCTCGTGTTGGGCGTAGGAATGCCGGGGCATGATTCTGTTTTGCATTTGGCTTCTGGTTATGCCTGCTGTGCTGTGTATTAGGAGAAACATGATTTACTACTAGTTAAATGAATTTTGGATTGCCTGTTTATTACCCTACCTAGAACAACGGACAGTTGTGATATGTAGACACTGAGGAGATAATTCTGGCTATTTTGCTGTCATGTACTCATCCATTGCTTTCTGAGTCCTTTCTTATGTTTGAGTTGAGAAAAGCTTCTACGATATCAGCACATACATGTGATTAATAAGGCGTATAGTCGTACCGAAAAATTTCCTGCGCGTGTTTAATGTTGAAAATAAGTCTTGTCTTGTTCGTGCAATGGAGTAGGCATATAGAGATGCATTTGCTCACATAACAGCTCACGTAATCTAAGAAAGGTTGTTCTCTCTTTTCCCCAAGTTCCTGAACCACCCAAGCCCTTTGCTTTGGTCATTGTTAAACTACTCCATTGGCAGCATACCAACCACTTCATTGGATATGTCATCTTGTCCTTGGTTCAATTATCGTGATTTTGCTGTTGGTCGAGACTTGGTACCCTTGGATGAGATAGATTAACCATTTTCTTTACCGATGACTCCACATTGAGATGGAATCAATTCTCTTAAAAGCAGTTCACAGTTTTGATGGATACGCGTGACCGAAAGCAAAACACCGACCTGATTATTCTTCCCCTTTCGACCATTATAAGCAATTGACATGCCTAAACCAACAACTAGGGTTTTCCAATGGAATAAACGACTCCTTTAAGCTGAGCTATATTTCACGTCACATGTTCCGAGTTTAAAATATTTCCTCCACATTGTTCCGCTAATCGAATAAAGCCTGCCCTATAATACCATCGGAATATATGATAAAGGCTCTGGTGTATTCATTTCATACCATGTAGGAATATTAGAACATTACTACTTCCTTTAACAATCTTTTAGATTTTATTTTCTCCAACTCCATATGATGGTTAGCTGATAGACAAACACTGCAATATTTTGATTTGGGCACCCCACTGTGTGTTTCTCTTTGGCGTAAATAAGTAATTTGATGGTAATTGGATGAATGTCTACGCATCTTTTAGCAGCTTCTCCACGATTCTGCAATTTGCCACACGCGCGATGAGAATTCTGGATTGAACCAAGGTATACAGAAAGTATACAATCCACATGTCAAGATGTGACTTGTATACTTTCTGGATTTGCTGTTGGTTGAGAAAATATACAAGTCTCGACCACAATTTCGATATTTCTTTACAACCACAACAAGATGTCAAGATGTGAAAGCTTCTGTTTTTTTACATACCTTGAATAGTTTAGGCTTGACATGTACAAGCAAACCCCACATACCACTGAACAAGTAGATATGGCCTAAATATGACCTAGTATTGTTTGCTCTAGTGACGCAAGTCTCATTCGTAAATTGAAGACTAATTGTGTACTGTTGAATTATTCAATAATCTAAGAGGAATTTCTCCCAGCCTTCCCTATGTTATCCACTTCATTCATTTGTTACCAATAAATCTTGCTTATGTCATACGTAAGCCTCTGTTTTGTCTGGCATCATTGACATGATCTTCCTAATTAGATGAATAGGTTACATCTAGCTAATCTAATTTCACTAGTTAAAACTTAGATGATTAGGTAGAAAGATGAAAATCCGAGTGCCCAAATAATAATTCCATAGTGTGGGAACACTAGAAAAAGGGTGATAGAGATGAATGCTGGGTGGGGCAGAGGGGTGATAAAAGTGAATTGAAAAGTCATGCATGCTGTTTATGGAATTTGAAATCAATCAGAACTTTCTAGCTAGCTTATTATTAGTATAAAAGCCATAGAAATTAATCTGGATTTCCTCTTCCACATACACGCCATTATTAAAGCTTTAGAGTTCAGATTGAGTCTGTGTCCTTAGTTAGCTGAAGATGAGCGACCCAAAATACGGTTATCCCTACCCTGCTCAAGGCCAAGGTATTATCCTAAACCTCTGCTAGTTCCTATAATTATATTCTAAATACTACTTGTACCTCCTTGATTAACTTCTTGCTCTTTGAACTTCAAAAATCTGAGATTTCCTTTTTCTTTCTGGATAGTTTTTACTAATTAATTTGCTTTCTGTAAGTTTCTGTGAGTTTGGGAACGTGGGTTGTTTTTACTAATTAATTTGCTTTCTGGATTTAAGAGGTTTTTTTTTTTT
>LYNE01001597.1:23693-34146 GCA_001662545.1 Rosa x damascena | reverse complement strand
ATTTACAACATTCTCGGATTTTTGATCAAAATAAACTGAAATACAATTATGGTTTATTTTGAACACTCCCCATCTATATAAGATTGGGTTTAGGAGATATGCCATGGATTAGGAAAGGTATTCAATGTATTAATCTATATCTATGTAAGATTAGGTTTAGGAGATAAGACCGGGTATGCCATGATATCTTTTTCTTTCCTCAGGAAATTTTGTTATCTTGGTAAACAAATTAACCACCATATTTTAGTAGAGTTTAAGTAGAGGAAATATCCCTTAAATTCGACAAGTGGTGCAAAACAAAATTTAAGTAGAAATTAATTAATGACTAACTATCCAAGTAAGTTGCTTATTTTTCACTCATGGTAATTAGATTTTGGGTCGTGATAGGACTCCCCAAGCAATAACTTTCTTATTGGTTAATCAAACCAGAATTCTCGGAAACAATTAAAAAAATATTCTCGAATCAAGTATGTATAATAAATAACATTGTAGTTTCCATTTCCAATTATGATACTGTTTCCTAATTTTGGCAGTACTAATCGCTATATATACATAGTAGTTTTATTTTAGGCAAAAAACCCAAAATCGCAGTACCAACAAAGCCTAGAGAACCCTAATTTTTTCCTCTCCACAAGTCTGATCAAGAAAGATGGCCATGTCAGGTCCAAGAAGAACTAAGATCGAGAAGATCGAACATCTGAGTAGCAGGCAAGTCACCTTCTCCAAACGCCGCAAGGGGTTGTTCAACAAGGCAGAAGATTTTTCACTTCGATGTGGCGCAGAGATTGCGGTCATAGTTTTCTCCAACACCAAAAGGATGTACGAGTTCTCAAGCACCAGCATGGAGCACATTCTTTCAAGATACAACAAGGAGCGTGCCGCCGGCTCTTCGATGGAGTCTCCAGAAAATAAGAGCCAACATGAGCCGAGTTCATCATCCGATAGTTTGAGTGCAATAGGGCTACTGCAGGAAGAAATTAGAGCCCTAAACTTGGATTGCTCGAGATTGACGGGTACGGAGTTGGATGGCATGAGCTTGAGAGAGCTGAATGAGCTAGAGAAAAAAATAAGGGAAGGGATCGAATCAGTTGAGAAAAGGAAGAATGAAGTGCAAAACTACTACCAGCCCTCGTATATGCTTGAAGATTCAAACCGTTTGGATGGGAATAATAGCAATTTTTTCTCTGGTACAAGCTCAAGTGCCGTTTCAGGTTGTACTGAATCAGAGCAAAGTAAACAGTTTGTAGATACTTGTTTGCACTTGTGATTGTCATCAACAAATTGCTCGTACAAATCAAGAGGATATCATATTCAAGATCGAGTTGTGCGCCCATGTCTTTCCAATTTGAAAGTTTTTCTTTTTAGTTTTTTTATGGCCTAGCTTTGTGTCTCTTGTTTCCTTCTTAATTCTTGTTTCGACTAGCTAGTTAATGTACTCTTCAATTATATGTAAACATGCTAACCTCTTAAACATGGTGCACATTCGATTTTACCGTTCATATGACGAATTTAGGTTTTCACAGTACTTTTTGAAGATTTGTTTATAAACGAATCCTTTTCGATGATGGATTTGTGTAACTTTGTTTATAAAGGAATCCTTTTTGATGATGGATTTATGATCTTGTGTAACTTTGATTGTGACAGTGTGGGATGAACTGAATTATCACTCTACTAATGCCTCATCATATCTTACACCCAAATTTCACACTTTAAAATCCATTCCGCCCCTGATAAATAGAAATACATTCAAATAAGAATCCATCTGGTGAACTTGGTACATCGCTCTATTGAAACTGGTTTACATGTTAATAGAGACGTGCCCATAACAGCTAATGAGCCTATCGCCAGGCTATAACTGCTGACTACTGAAACTAGTTATGCTGCCTGATTCTAATGGACAGTATTATTACTGATAGTGATCTTGAATGGTCCATATTACCGTCCAGACGATTGACACTCCGAGCCCAGAACCGTTGGATTAGCTCATTACTGGATGTGACACACTGCAAAGACTTTGTAATGTATTCTCCAGAGTTTTAATACTCCGGAAGACCATTGAATTTTCACTATCAGGACAGTGATCACTACTTAATGAATTTTTTCTGATTATTCCAATAAGTCCCAATTACCAAAAATTGAGTGCCATACTCAGGCTGGCATTTTCAAGGGGACAAAAGCAATAAGCGTAGACTTGTAAGTTACAACACCAACAAACATCCAAGATGCGAACAAACACGATTTCAATTTGATACAGGGCTCTTGGAGCTTCTTGGTGTTCAACTCAATCTATCTCCCAGGAAATGCAATTAAGATGAACTTATTCCACAACACATAAACCACTCTGTACATGAAATGGAATGTCTGTGCAATAATTACATCGAGCGAGAGAGACAACTAAATCCATAACACAATACAACAGATGAAAGCTGTACTTGGTGGATAGTTTTTATTTTAGGGACACTCTCCCTCTGGGAAGTTCTATGTGACTATGGATCTCACCTTTCAGGAGGACACGCCCTATTACTTACCTAGCCCTTCCTTTCAGGGGGAGAGACCACTTTGCATAGAAGTATTGGGGCTTTAAGACCATACTGAGGTGCACTGTGCACAGATGTTAAACAACTACTGCCTTTGGGTGGTCTTCGGCACATGAGTTACCAGATGTATTTTCATGATAACCATTACCCTTGAATAAGCCTCCGCACCCACTACCACAACCACCGCTACCACCACACCCACCGCAGCCACCACTCTTCAGTATGTTCCCACAGCCGCCGCCACAGCCACCACAGCCACCACTCTTCAGTATGTTTCCACAACCACCTCCACAGCCACCACCACAGCCACCTCCACAGCCACCACCACAGCCGCCACTCTTCACCAAGTTTCCACATCCTCCACCACATCCACTGCCGCAAGCGCTACTCTTCTCCATGTTTCCGCATCCTCCACCACAACCACTTCCACATCCACCAGCGCCGGCACTCCTTGTTGCATTTCCACACCCACTGCCACATGCTCCACCACAGCCTCCACCTTTTTGAGACGTCACTACATTTCCTTCAACCACCTCAGATTTAAGGTTAACTACACTTGCTCCAGAAGAGCTCAAGTTGGTGCCTTTGCCTTCCTCAGGGTTCGCTTTAATTTCTTCCTCGACACTACCCATCTCCGCAGGGTTAACAGCAAACCCGTCATATCTTTCCTTCTTTAGCTTATCCGACAGTATAAAAGCCACTATGACCCCAGGAACTGTTATTGACTCTTCCTTTACCTGTTCATTTTTCAGATGATATAAAATAAAATGAAGACTTTACAGAGCTGCAACAACATAAGTGAAGACAATGCATGGTACCTTGATGCACCCGGATTTTAGGTCAAGCAATGCCACTGCTTTGCCATAAGGATCTTCAGCAGAGAATTCAACTAAGGTCACGAAGTGTTGTTCAGTTTTATCTTCAGTTGTATTTTCCTCATAATGCTTATGTTCATAATCCAGCTTTCTGCCTGGGAAGAATTTGACCTGTACCATGAAGATATATTTAAGGGACATAATTTATGATCTCTGATAAGTACATGTCTATAGGATGCACACTACCACTGCTGCAGCCCATCAAATCTTACCCAACAAAAAACATACTGCTTTGATGCTACAGCAACTTAAAACACAAATGTGTATATTATTAACAAAGGGACTCACTCAATCAAGTAATTGCAAAATCCATGAAGGATTGTTTTTCTTTAAACAACAACTAAAGTGATTTCCCCTGCAAACTGTCAAGCCTTTTGAAATGTAAGCATGGTTCAGGTAGGTGAAACAAACGCATTTACATAATATATTACACTAATTACCACATAGTTATATGTACACATATCAAGAATTTAATTCTGCCCTCCCAGCATGTGGTAAGACATGGTATGAAGTTATGTTTGGTTGAAGAGGCAGTGAAAAAAAAAGAAAGAAAGTAAATTGATGTATGAAAGGTGGGGAAAACTTATGCTCAAACATTTGAAGTGCATGGATGCTTACCATCTTTTTTCCCTTTAGCAAAAAGAGGTATCCCTCGGAATTTTTCTCACGATGAAGGGACCAGTGTGAATCTATCAAAGACCAACCAGTCCCCACAAATTCTGCAAGAGTACATATTTTCCCAGACTTGGTAATTCCAACCACCTCTTTCCTTGGAACGCTGATTCCCTTTACCTTTTCCTTTTCAGTATCCCTGTAAATACAATCCAAGCAGACCCAACTTCAGAATACATATGGAAAAACATCAACATAAGAAGCATAAATCATTCTGGACATAGTTCTATAGCACTGTGGCATGTTAAGTCTCAATTTAGTATTTACACATCTCTTGTGGGAACTTGCAATTGTTCACAATAGTTGTATTAACCAGGTAAGAGGATACCTCATTTGCAGGCGGAGGACCTCTGTTCCAGTTTCATCAATCACTTGTGTCCAATTCTTGGCATCTTGATTCTTCCCAGCAAAGGGGAAAAAGCAAGAACTTTTTGAAAACGGTCGAGAACGAACCACATGAAGTGTGTGTTGTGCTATGGTTGGAATAGTAAAAGACATAGCGAATCGCATGTAGATTGGTTGTAAGTTCCCAACTTTAGAGCTTGGCACCATCTCTAACCATTTTTCTGCATATAATTTAGAGGGTGGGACTAGACAGTCTTGAAGAGAGAACGAAGCAGAACCTAATGTTTTATATGCCCTTTTCATTGGTATATATAAAGGTGAATGGGACATGAGTTCAAAAAGCAGCTCTCCAGTAGGTTCACACTGGAAAGAAGCAACCTGTTTCTCTCCAAACTCAGAAAAAATGCTGAGTCGCCGCTTAGCATTGAAAAATATATCCTTTGTAGTCTTACTGAATGAGGCAAAGAGAAGCCCTTTGTGTCCTTCTGGTAAGTTCCTAACTTCCAGAAACTCCAAAAGGACCTAAAAAACAAATAGAGAAACATCTTAGGCAGGACAGCAGGAGGCAGCCTGTGTCCCTATTTAATTATCAATGAGAATAAATATTAAAAGGACTAGAAGCTATAACTATGACCAGTAAAACATATTGCGGAAACGAAAGCTAGTCTGGTGCTCATATATTTCTACAAACACTACAAGTTGATTAAACTACCTCAATTCTCAATTTTCATTGATAACTAAAGTTTCAGTCTTTATGTGCATTATGACTCTATCCACTGAAATAATGAAGTATTCTTGTTATTATATACGTTTTAAGACAGAATTCAGGAAGGACACCTCAAAAATCCTGCTGTGCCTTTCACGAAGACAACGTTTAAGGTGATGAACTATGAGTTAAACACATTCTTTTAATCACCAACATAAAAATTTTCAATTTTGAGAGATATAAAAGGGAGAAGAAAACACATAAGTGATGATATTACCTCCACAGCTTTCACCTCTGGAAGCTCAATTACTTTCTGATGATCAGGACATGCAATTACATCCTTGCTAGTGATGTTAGACTGATAAGGAGTGGTTGTGAGAGGAGATGGAGCCCTGCCTCTATACATTGCCCCTGCTCTCCAATACCTGGTACCAAATGCCTCTTCCCATTGCTTGGTGGTTACAGAGAACCCAGTATCCAGCTTCTTCCCTTTAGTTCTGTCCGAATCCATGTCGTCATGCTCCAATACCTTTCCAAGGAGTTCATGCAGATCTTTACAATAGGATACAGGATGTAATTGGTGAGTATGCCAGATAAGATCAATATCATATGTTGGAACGCAGAAACGTCGTAGAGACTTCTCATTATTGCTCTTGATTAACTGAAGAAACCCTTTATATCTAGACGCAGCTCCTTCAAGAAACAGATCATGGTTCATATGGGGTGGAGATACCTGTCGAAACACAGAAAGAAGATGAGCCAAAAAAAAAAAAAAAACACAGAAACCAAAAGAGAATTAGAAGAGAGAATCATTGTGGTAGGTCTGATCATTGAACTCCCCAGTATATTAGGTGCAAGCTCATATTACCTGGTAAAAGAAAGGAGATTGTCTTTTAACAGCTGAAACCAGATCATATTTGGTGCATTTGTCAAGTTTGGAAATCCTTTCAGATATATCCTCGGACAATGCCTTTTGTAAGTTGAAGTTGTAGGGTTCTGCTGGATACAGACTATTCCAAATTTCTTCAGTTTTACTTTTACAAGAACCTTCAACAGAGGAAACAACATTCGAGTTGTCAAGAATCTTTCCATAAAGTTCTTCACAGTCAGTCTTGTATCGAACCTGAATAATCAACCCAAGCCACAACGCTCAGCAACTCAACACATAATCCAATAAAGATAACCAGGAATAAAAGAAAAAACAATTCGGATAATCCTACCGGATTTAGCCTGTGACAATGCCAAATCCATTCACAATCAAGAGGTACAACCAAAGGTCCCTCAGAAACCTGGGAGTCTGAATGTTTGGCAAGCAATGGAAGCCAACAAGAGTTGTACCTGAAATTAGCATTTTCAACATTGATATATAAAGATCAAGTAGCCACCAGGAAACTTAAATTGAAAACATAACCACACCTAGCTTACAATGCAAATAAAAAAAAAAACAGGAAGCCCCACTATAAAAACGAAACTTCAAGAGACAAAAACCCGAAAGATGTGATTTGGTACTGCCCAAGTTTCCAGTGCACCCAAAACACATAAACTGTACCAAAACTACGAAGTTCAAAACAATCAAATCAACATGTTGAAAACACATAAACTGTACCTATAGATAGCCCTATTAAGAGCCGGCCCTTCGTACAGATACCGATTCCTATCAACAGCAGCAAGAAACTGAAGCTGCTTTTTTGCTGCAGCCACAAGGTCTACGCTTATTCCAATGCTCTGCGCTTTGGTCCACTCAAGCTCCTGTTCCTTCTCCATCTCCATCTCCATCTCCATCTCTATCTTTATCTAACAAAAAAAGAACCCCAATTCCATCAATTCCATAATTCTAGATTTTTCCTTTTTCCCCAATTTGATAGTACAATAGTATTTTAAAAATTCTTGATCATCAAGAGCATATAACACAGAATCAACCATATTTCATATTCACATAAACAAGCTTGAAAACAATATCTGCTTCTCATTTCAATCTATTCAACAGAAAAATTGAGCCCCCAATAAGAGAAACAAAGAATCAAAAAGCCTCAATCTTTCAAACATAAACAGAGAAAGTTTCAATGCAAAAATTTCCCAATAGCTAACTCAAACTCAAACTCATTCCAGCAACCAAAAAAAGCTGAAAGGCCAATTCTTGGAATTCAGAATCAGAGTTTACCGACTTGTTCATAGTTCAAACGAAAAATTTGAAAAGTCAAAACAACGATACATGCACGGGAATGCTTCTAATTACCAGAACTGATCAGAAATTTTAAAGTATGAAAGACTCGCCGGAAAGTTGAAGTCGCACCTGAAAATAGTTCCGACGACGGTTAACGTGGGGTCCGAGACTGATTGAAGCTTCTGCTTTCTTACGAGTTTCAGTCAGATATTTTATAGCGTGGGATCTTGACAATGTACAAAGTACGACTCTTCCTGGTTCCTCCTACGTACGAATTTCCTTTCAATGACTCAAGTACCCTTTGCAGTTATTCACCTGCCACTTTTTTACTCTTTCTTCGGCTTTTTATTATCGGTGTCTTCGGTGTATTAATGCATCAATATATTAATATATATCAACTTCGATGTATTATGAATTTACTGTTGTTGTGCGTCATTGTTTGAAGCCGATTTTGGATAATGTTACAGATGTGTTGGTATATCATAAGCATAGTTGGCTCTCCAATTTGTCTATTTGGTTTGGGTGCGAAGTGATATAGCAACATATGTGCTAATTAGAAATAAGTGATTGTGAATTCCGAGAACTATTCTCCGATAATGTGTGTACGTAATGAGTTGTATCCATAGATACTTAAATGATTTTTAATGATTTAAATTTATATATAACTTATTCACGTTTTTATTTTTAGATAAGAATTTAGTACATGTTAGGGTAACTTACACGCACACTTCCTCTACCATCATCCATGGGCCAGCTCAATTATGCATTCTTGCCATCTTTTTTCAAGTGCCAAATTGAATGACCTAAAAAGACACGGTGGTTAGCGATGGCTTAACCTTATCCCATCCCTAATATATAACAAACAATAGCAACACACAAGCAAATGATGAAAGACATCTATTCATGACCCCCTTGTCGTTTGTCCCCATTGCCTTGTACTAAACTATCTGAGGTGCCTTGGTGTAGTACAAGGTATAGGCAAAAGTGGGAGTACAAGAACAATATGTGCAATACAACTTCTTCATGACTTGTAAGTCATGAGGAGTAAACCAAAATAGGTGCAACCAAACAAGCATGAGCTCCTCATCTTCTAACTTTTATTAGAAGTAGACAAACAGAGAGCGTTTTTTCTTCTTTTCAAGGCTCCAAAAGCATGAGTTCTGCGGATAATACTCGAAATACATGAGGTGTGCACTTAACAGAACTTAAATTGGGGGTTACTTGAGTATAAGGAAAGAAGTGCATTCACACATCTGCCCTGAATAAAGAATGTCAAGTAAAAATTTCTTATGCTTGCTCCAAGCGTCGCATTCAAGAAGTTGAAATATGCACGAAACCAGAGTTTACAACTCAGCTTCATTGCAACATTAAGATTCTTATACAACAAGGAAAAAGGATTTAATGAATATTGGGGGAACTTCACAACTCTTCTGATTTTAGAATCCTCCATTTGAGACTTTTGATCACGCTTTATTCCAAGTATTCCTCTTCAATAGGTCTATTGATGATGAACTGTTATCTCTTTTCCAAGAAAGGGTAATGTTTTCTTACAAATCTTGGTGAGCTTCATGTTTGCTAATTACAGAATCTCCTTCTTCTACAACCTTTACCTTAGCACCACAGCAGCTCTTCCTAATATGTCTTTGTGCTTCAAAGTCTCTCTTATTACATATGCCTTCTTTTTTGCCGAGATCCAACCTCCTCTCCAAGAACTCTGAGTTCTCCTTCCAAACCTCTCCATTAGTATATACCTCCTTCTTCCATATTGGAACTGACGCCTTTATCTCATCAATTATAAACTTACAAGCATCTAATGAATCAACTCGATGAACAGATGAGACTGCAATGAAAACACTCGTTTTACCAACAGGAACTGGGCCAAGGCGGTGGGCAACTGCAATGGAGACAAGATTCCAGGAGGATCTAGCAGATGAACAAATGGATTTCATGCATCGTATTGCCATGGGAACATATGCTTCATATCTCAACTCCAAGACTGCTTTTCCATCAAAGGTGTCGCGCGTGGTACCAGAAAACGTTGCAATAGCACCTGCCTCTGGGGCACTTACATAATTGATATATTTCGCAATGTCAATCTCGGTATGCTCCTCCAAAATTTCCACTAGGTTTCTATCCTCATCAGCCATCATTGTCTACTACTTTAGCAGAACCCTGAACCTCTAAAGACTATCCAACTTTTATCTCCAATTACTCTACGCTTTCAGGCTTTTAGCTGACATTTCATACTCGTGTCAAGATTCAAGAATAACGTTTCGTGGCTCAATGGTGGTAGCGAATTCAATGAAGGAGGCTGACTCGATGAGGGATGCAGAGAGAAAGTCAAGCTTTAGAGAGTAGAGGCTAAATCCCCAAATCCTCCTAGCAATAAAACAGTAGTTATTCAAAAGATTCAGTTGAAGAATACAAACATGAACCCTTGCAAGGGATTCTCCACAATTTCTTAACATCACAATCAATCCCTACATTCCCAATCCTTACTGGTTTTAGCTATGAATCAATCATATATTGCAAAGCTTGAATTTGCAGCAGTGCCATAGATAATTCTTATCCTTAATGTCAAGCTTGCAAAGATATATTTAACTTGTACTATTGGATTACTTTCAAGAACACATCACCATTTCCAACACATCATAAATGAGAGAGAAAAGGCATGAAAATCAATAGAAACTACACAATCAGAATACAAAGAAAAGAAGCAAAAAAGTACTCCAACTGAAGAAAAATTGAGAAGCTAAAAGAAAGGGAACCTAGAAATTAAAGAGGAAGGGGAAGAATGAAAAACGAAGAGATATGATTGTTAGATTAAATTACCTGACTCCTGCAGCTAGAATGATGGCTCAATAAAACCGATAAGAAAACCTCAGAAGAATAGTCAATCAGACCAGAGAGGCTGATAGAGAGGGTAGAGAATAGAGATGGTCAAAAAGGGACCAAGACATGTAAATTGCAGCCATCATTAGGGGTATTTTAGTTATTTAGAAAAAAATTCCCAACTAACCCAATTACCTCATGCCACATGACATATCAGATTTGAATATTTCTTTTTGTTTATTAGAAAACATAATAATCTTTTTCAAAAAAAATAACAGAAGACTCCAATCCTCCAACTTCACACATGTCATTAGCATACAAT
>LYNE01001597.1:0-22461 GCA_001662545.1 Rosa x damascena | reverse complement strand
TGTTATTGGCATACACAAAGTCCATAGAGCTAAAAGCCCTAGGAATTAGTGGTAACAAAAAAATCATCTCAATATGTGAGAAATAACAGATTATCAATTTTTTTTTTATGACAACAGATTATCAATTGCTAAGCTTTTGTATAGGGTATGAGTAATTTTGAAGTTTCAAGTAATTAGGAATGATCCCTGTCTGCTGCTTTTCAATATATATATTTGTGAAGATATATTTAAAAATAAAATTACATAATTCAGCCAGGAATTAACTAATTCTAGCCATCAACAACATCTCCCTTAAGAGTTGAGACAAATACAACCAACAAGTACATGTGCCCTCATTACAAAAATGGCACTAATGGTACTTCTACTTCCTCCAATTATCATTCTATGTTGATATAGTCAATATTAGAAGCTGAAAGAGGCATGATGCCACAGTTCACAACTCAGGTTAATTGCAAAACTAGGATCCATCTTCTGCACCAACATGAAGTGACACCGGGAGATTAATCTGTTAATAAATATGGGCGGTACTTCAGAACTCCTCTGATTTAGTTTCCTCTGTTTGAGACTCCGGAGATGTGCTCTTTTCCAAATATTCCTCTTCAATAGTTTCCTTGAGGATGAACAGCCTTTGTATAACCACAGGCTGAGTCATCTGCCTGGCTTCCCTAAGGTCAGTTTCTTCTGCATTTAGATGGTATGCATCGAGCATGATCTTAATCCACTTGTGAAGCTCTTTGGGAGTACTGCTCAGCCACAAAAAAAAAATTGTTAAATTGCAAAAGTGTAACTGATTTTGTACATTGCTGAAATCATAATATTAGTTCAGACCTGAAGAAGCAACGGGCACTCTTACCTGTACACAGCTTTGGGGTCCTTGGCTTCATTATCATCACCAGGGCAGAAAGCTGTTGCCAGTGCTGAGAATCGCTCTTCAGGATCTGTTATGTTCAGCAAATGTTTGAGCAGCTTTATTTCTTTCGGTACAATGCTCCGAAGACTGCTTTTTGTGGCTTTGTACAAACGATACATTATTTCTTTGACCTGCACTCAAATGAAAATCTTCAGGGTATAGACAAGGAAGATCAAGCATGTAAGCACGTCAAGGGATGCATGGTACTACAATAAAGATTTCTTTGAAGGGAAACTTGGGTCATTGAAGTCAGGGTTCCTTGAAGTTCAAGAGAGCAACAATAGGAAAAATAAGATTTGTGGTAATTGTGACTAACTAAACACATGCATCTAAACATGTCTTGGACACTATTATTTTCCTTTCTTCAAAGGCTACTATGCAAAAGGATGAGCCATTCTAATATTGATAGCTGTCAACATAATGTTCTTTTTTGTTAAGAGCTTCTGGCCATTCTTAGAAGACGACACCTTTCAAAAGAATCTAACTACAGCCTCTGTAACAGCTTCAACAATTGCACTCGTTGTTACCTCAGAAAAGTAGAATAAATGCTTTGCTTGATTTTTTTTCATTTCAAAACCTAGTTTAGTGACTCTACAAATAACTGTTAAGGTATCCTTCCCTGCATTTTCTGATGCAGTGATTTCCCAAAACGCGACATAAGCTGCTTGATACAAGATTGCTGATCATACCTCATTTTTCATCGTTGTGGACTCCTTTGCTGAAGCCCAAGCACTGTTTATCAATAATACCAATGAAGAATCCAGTTCCTTTGCCTTGGCAAGGCTTTTAATTTTCTCACAAGCTACATCGATTGAATGTGAACTTAGGATATCATTGAATTTGGCCTGGGCTGTATCTAATGTGTCCAAATATTCTAATGTGTTATCATAAGCACTGACAGCAGACAAGCATCTAGCCCCAAGCCGAGCCATTGCTGCTTGAAAAAAAACAAGAGACGATCATATAAGATAAGTTTAACAGCTACAACATAGATGAAAATATGAATTACAGCTAAAGTCAAGAGGGTGACTTTCCCTCCAAAGGTGCTTGTGATACTACTTAAAGTGAGTCAAAAGCCAGTCATCCCAATCAGTTCACAAAAAGAATCCAAATATAAGCATTCAAGATGATTTGGCAATTACCATCACGATCTTCCAAACCATCATAAACTTCGGAAAGTAGGTTGAGGTGTCGAAAGAATTCCTCTGTGAAGTCTTTACGCTTCTGTGCAACTATTGCATTGACGTCGGTTGGGTTATCCTGTATCTCCTTGAGAAGTTCACTATGTCTTTCCATTTCATCATCAATCTGCAATGCTCACTCCTCATCAAACAAAACCAGATCGAAAAGAGCTGTAAACTCAAACTAGCATCTATTTACATGACTCATTACTCACATCTAAAAAATGCAGTCTTTTTCTCTTTTTTTAATCTCATTAACTTGATTATTTTGGAGCTGGAAAACTAGAATGGCCATTCAATCAAATCTTAGGGGATTCCAATATAACAAAAGGCATAGCTTCCAAATTTGCTCATCTTTCAATTACCAACATACTTGAGAAACAAAACAAAGAATCAAATAAACATAGAACCAACTGAAAAGACAGAACATTTACATACCTTCTTCACCTTTCTTCCCATAGAAACCAATTTTTCCTTCATAGTTACATCACTCTCCGCATCGGCCCGATTCCTACACCTATTATAAAAGCAATCTCTATATTTCTTCCACTCCTCCCTAAACACCAGATACCTCCTCCATTCCTTTACCCTAGGCTTCTCATTCAAGAAAATATCTATTATCTTATCACAAAATTGAGTGATGGTGTACCCTTCAGCAACTTCAACCTCTACTTGCTCCTCCACTTGAACATGAGGACCTGAACATCAATCAACCTCTTAAATTTCCTTTTGACACAAAACCCACAAAAGATAAACACATATTTACTATTACACTTGAAAATTGCTTATGACAACTCAAAGTTAAACAAGCAAATTACAATTATGAGTCTTGTCCTTAGTTTGTTCTCATCTTTCAACATTTTCTCAAACAACCAAAGTAAGATAAGAAACTGAACACAGAAAGTTTTGAAACTACTCACTGATTGTGGGGCTTGAGTGGGCAGCACGGGTTTTGAAGCATTGAGTTGCTCTTGTGTTTCTTTTGTGGTTGGAAGTGAGAGGGGCAGAGGATATGGGAGGGATAAGGGTAGTTGGGGAAAGGATTTCATTGAATGTTGGGAAGAAGTCAAAGGAGGTTGAAGTGTTGAAGAAGATGGAGTGGTGGGTTGTGGAAGTGGAAAGCTCAAGTCCCAACAGATTGTTCATGGCGACAGAACTGTATTCGGAGGAGTAGAGAAGAAGAACTGAAGAAGAGGATGACTAGTCAAGTTCAGTCGACAAATGTAGATAAACGAGATAACAGAACCAATGCGGCGTCGTTGTGGCCAAGGGTAAATTCTAAACATTTACATATTTATCTTTAATTCTTTAAAGAAAAAAAAAAACAAAAAAGGTTGATATTCTCCAAATTTAGTGTTTGTAAACGTTGATTTTTTTCCCCTTCCAAACTTGGTGTAATCTTCAATTTACTAAACAATTTCAATTATGTTCATATTATTGCGTGGAAACAGAATTAATCAGGGATAGGAATTTGTATTTGTTCAACGTGAAAGTCCCAGAAAAATTGTTGGCTCACTATGTCTACTATCTTTTAGACAGAACTTCTTCCACGGTTCCACCCACCCAAGTGGGTGCTCACCGGGGGTCTTCAACAGTGCGTGTATTACACGTGCTGTTAGGATTTGGTCTCCGTTAATCATTATTGAGGAAGACCAAAAACAAGTCGAGCTCAGTAAAACCAGTTTACTCCAATTACAAGCCTTGCACATGCTATGCAATGCGTAAATTCGAATCCATCCAATTTTTCTCAGTCGGTGATCGTAGACCAAAGCCATTGTTGTCTTCTCAGTCATCGGCGGTTATCGAAGACAGTTGGAGGACGAGTTTGTTTCTTTGTCGAACCCATTTTTGATTTTGGATGGATTATCTTTGATCCTGAAATCAACAAGATCAAGAAGGTAATCGGATGAGAATAAAATTGTTGATGTATAGGAAATGAAGTAAATGAGAGTGAGGTGCAGAAGGATATCGTTGACCAAATTTCTGGAAACAATCGGATCGGTGAAGCCAAAGGAAACTGGAAAGCACAAAGGCAGTAGATCTAAGATTACGTTAAAATTCCAAAGGAATTCTCATTGGCTGGCACATTGGTGAAGCCACGTAGTAACTATGTTGGGTTGTTTAGGTTCGAGTCGCATCGTTGTTATTTTAGGTGTCATGCAATTTGTTCAAGTAAATCTCTATTTGTGTGTCTGGCCCAAACTCTAGGTTACTTGACCTAGTGGTAATAGAGTTTTAATTAGAGAGAATCTCGGAGAATATCTTAGAGATATCCATTCATTATATGATACATTTCCTTGTACAATTTAGATTCTATGCATTGTAATCTTCTATATAAAAAGGCCCCTATTGTCATTTATTAATGAGAACACACCACAATTCTCTCTCAAATATTGTTTCCCTAAAACACGTTATCAGCACGAAACCCTAACCCAGAAACAAATAGCCAAACCTTGATTCAAGAAGCTAAAAACCTTGAATCTGAATACAAAATTGAAGCCTTTTCTACCTCCATCTCACACCTTGAAGCACTCAATCCTAGGAGTCCAGAACAGGCAGCGCCACCTCAAGAACCGGCCGAAAACCTACCGAACTGGCCACCGGAAGCTTGATACAACCCGCAGCAAATATTCCACCGGTTCACCATCTTCCGGACATCCAATTTCAACCAAATTTTGTCAGAAGATACATCTCAATCTGACGATTCAGGAACCGGAAGAAATCTCACAAAAACAGGCCAAAAACTAGCTGAACCGGCAGACTGAAATTCGGTCAGAAAAACCGGCAGAAGAAGAAAAAAAAAAAAAGGAGGAAGGAGGAGCCCAAGCTGATCCAAGCCGCGGTCCACTAACGCAGCCATGTCAGCAGCTGATCCCACACCACAGTCAGCAGCTATGTCAGCATATCTGCCACATTAGCATCCAGTCAACTCCAGTCAACATCGCTAGTCAACTGCCGTCGGCGACACTTTCTGGCCAACTTCCGGCGACTTTTTCCGTCCAACTTCCGGCAACTTTTCCTGTCAAATTTTCCGGAAACTTGACTTGTCAACTTTCTGGCCAACTTCCGGCTACTTTTTCCGTCCAACTTCCTGCAACTTTTCCTGTCAAATTTTCCGGCAACTTTTCCTGTCAACTATTTCGAGGTATTTTTTTACTAAACGTTCCCCTCTTTTTTAGAGTTTTTTAATTCAATTTCTCTTCTTTTTTGGGGACTTGCAACCTCCCTTCTTCTACCCCCCTTTCTTCATCATAGGGGAGACCAAATTAAGCTGAATTGTGGGGGTTCGTGCTCATTCCAAGTTAGAGCTTGTTGAGATCTCCAAACTTAGAGTTTGTAGAGAATTTATGATTGACCACTTATGTCATTGTTTCTATCTAGTCCAATACCTCTTGGAATTTAATTTCTTGGAAGCGATTACGCTCAGAAATTCCTAATTTCTTGGAAGCGATTACGCTCAGGAATTTTATATGTTTTCGTGGTAGCCTTTTACGCTCCGAAACTAACATTTTTTTCTTGTTCTCTTTCAGGATGAGTAACCTGAACAAATTGGGCTTTACTCCATTGGGAACAACTGGCTCTGGGTATCACAAGTGAGTTCGTGATGTCTGCCAGCATTTCAGGCCGATGGAATTCTGGATAAGATTCTCGAGCCTAGCCAGGACGTGCTAACTGTTGAGCAAGCTCAAGCTTTGGAAGCAAATAATACTGCCTTAGAGGCAAATAAGGCGAAAGCCATCATCCTAATGACTCGTCATATGGATGATTCTCTCCAGTACGAGTGTATGAATGAAGAAGACCCCAGAAGGCTATGGGTCTCACTTGAAGAAAGATTTGGCAACGTCCGTAACTCCTTGCTTCCTGACCTAGAAGTGAGATAGCATAGCCTCCGCTTCTATGATTTCAAGTCAGTTCTTGACTACAACTCGGAAGCACTTCGCATTAAATCCTTAATGGAATTTTGTGGTAAAGAGATCACAAATGCGATGTTGATTGAGAAGACTCTCTCTACCTTCCTCGTCTCTGCATTGATGGTTGCTAAGAACTATCGAATCAATGTTACTGCAAGACGGATCACAAGGTTTCATGAGCTCATTGGAGCTATGAATGTCGCTGAAAAACATGACAACATCCTTGTGAAGAACTATAATTCGAGATCGTGGGAACAGAGTATATTCCCGAATCCAATTATAGTTGCACCCCAAAGAGAGGGCGCCAAGAGCGAAACCCTAATCTTAGGGATACATTTGGACGTTCTAGTCCATATAATCGCTCTACTTGGGAATGTAACAGCCAAAATAGGTGAACACGGAACCGAAGAGGTCAACGTGGAAAGAGAGAGGGAGGCAACACCTCTGGCCATGTTGGTGGCACTACCAACACTAAGAGCCATCTAAATGACGCTTTCAAAGCACCTCAATCAATGGAGTTTGAGCAAAGAGATGTATGTTCTCGATGTGGAGTGTCTGATCATTGGGCACACATTTGTAGAGCTCGTGAAGAACTAGTCACCGCCTACAAAGCATATTGTGAAGCAAGAGAAGCTCACTATGTGGAACAAGAAGATCAAGAAGATAATCTAGAGTGAAAGGTTGAAGGCTACAAATCTGGCTGGGATCAATAGATCACTAATTCTGTTTAAGTCTTTAGTTTTCCAAGATATGTAATAGGCAATTGCCATATATTTTTGTAGTAAATGCCAATGCTTTAGTTTCTCTTCAAAGTAGGCTCACCCAAAGTGAGTGTGAAGTCTAGGAAGGTTATGAGATTAGTGGTACTTAAGCGAGCTTTGCTCCACCGACATCTCTCTACTCACCAGGTCACATTTATTTTGGAATTACCGAAAGAAGTTAGACGACTACCATTGTTTTGCATTAGCTAGCATTTTGGATTAGATTTTCTTTGGTCAAAGAGACAATGATGTAACTCCGTTGGCTTATGAATAAAATTTCGAGTTCTTTTCATTATGACTCCATTTTATTTCTGAGCATATTACTTTGTGACTATGATGGCTGGGTCATCAATATTAATTTAAGGACATGGAATAGCCCAAGTTCCACTTGCCAAATGGCACCTTGATTACTGTCACAGAAACTCTCTACGCTCCTTGGGCAAATTGCACCTATGAATAGCCAACGGATTCCATGCGAAAACGCATGTAGAGAATAGAAATGAGTTCCTTTGCGATATCTCTAACGATTGCGAACAAAGGCGCCTCTTAGAGAAGTTTATGTGTCTCTCTAGTAGACTATATGTCACTATTCAAGCTATTAATCCAATGAAGTTATGAGAGAAGATCTCTTGGATTTAGACACATATTGGCTTTGTCAAGACAGGATAGGTCATCCTAGTCATGATATGATGATCCGTCTATTAAAGACTTCACATGGACATCTTTTCTTTCGAGCGAAATGAAGCATGAATCAAAAGTTGATTCCTGGATTATGTGTGACCTATGCTGCTGCCTAGGGCTGGCATAGTCCCTATCCAAAAACAACATGGATGGCGTATATCATGGTGATGGCGCCCTAGGTGATGTTGCAATCACCAACTGGCTTCAAATAGAGTTTCAGACGCTCAGGCCCAACCACAATCTTCATTGGTAGCTTATAAGGCCTATCGCTCGATTTACAAAGCTCGTTCCTTAGGGAAATTAGGACTGAGACCGTCCTATGAAAATGATATGACAATACTAATTCTGTTCTTACATAGAATCCGTAGGGATTCTGTGGACTAGTTCAACCAACTTACGGACGTTTAAATATCTCATGATGTTGGTTGACATGCAAACACGCTGGTCACGTGTTGTGCCATTGTCCACTTGTAATGCTGCTTATGCTACACTCCTAGCACATACCATATGACAACGAGCTCACTCTCCGGATCATCCTATTCAGTCAATTGGATTTGACATTGCTAGAGAGTTTATATCGAAGACTTTCGATGGTTATTGCATTGGGACTGATGTTGGACATCATATTCCCATGAACACACTCAAATGGTCTCGCAGAAATGACTACGATGGTAGTCTGGACATTGGTAATGCACACCAATCTCCTTATATCTGCTTGGGGTGATGCAATATCGCATGCAGCTATGCTAATTAGTCTACGACCCACCGCCACTCAATGTACCTCCGCATTACAGCTAGTGACTAGGTACACCGCCACTCAATGTATATCTGCGTTACAGCTAGTGACTAGGTACAAGTATTTTGCACTTACGCACATTTGAGTGAGCCCTTTATGTGCCCATTGCGCTGCCACATCGCTCTATAATGGGTCCTTACAGACGAAAGGGCAACTCAGTTGGATTTGAGACTCCAACAATCGTTCGCCACTTAATGCCCTTGCATGGCGATCTCATTACTGCTAAATTTGCTGATGTCACTTTGATGAGACAGTATTCCCGTCGTTAAGGGGAGATAAGAACATGAATGTTCAACAGGAACAACAGGAATTGTTGAAGTCTGTCGCCACTATGTCTCATCTTGATCTCCGTTAAAGTGACGAGATCACACAAATATGCTGCAAACAAGCCTGCAAGGAAGGACGTCCCTACGAGAGGACGTAGCGCCACCCTACAAGGAGATAGGCATGGCGCCAACGCCAAAGAGAGTGGCACTTTGGCGTTATAGGCCATGGCCCCAGCTAGGATGCGTGGGAGGCCCCTGGGTTCGAAGGATACTTTGGCACATTTCAATCATTTGATCATCAACACTCAAAATCCGTCTCATGAGTATCTTCCGGATTAAGGTTACCGTTGGGGGACGCCTCAACGTCAGAATCTATTCCTGAGAATATAGAGCTCTATGAAAATTACACTAGTGTACATGAGACGTGGGATAGAAACTCCATCATAATTGATGGTGTAGTCGCGCATTTCGTTGTGCATGAGTTTGTTGAGTCCGATGATATCGAACCACGCTCCGTTGATGAATGAATACCAACGTAGAGAAATTTGGCCTAAATGGAAAGATGCGATCCACGTTAAGTTGGATTCTCTAACGAAGAGGAGGGTTTTTGAGCCAATGATGCCAACACCTCCTAACATAAAACTTGTTGACTAATAGGTCTTCATTAGAAAGCGTATTAAGAAAAAGATATGGTAATCTCGCCTTATGGCGCAAGACTTCTCATAAAACGCCCTGGAATCGATTACGATGAGACATATTCTCTCATAATGGATGTCATTGCACTCCACTACCCTGTCAGTTTGGTAGTTTCTGAATAACTGATCATGCAGCTTATAAATGTAGTCACTACGTATCTCTATAGGGATCTAGATACGAAATATACATGAAGGTTCATGGTGAACTTCATTTACCCAAGTCAAGTGGCTCTAGACCACGGAATGCGTTTGCAATAAGTTTGAAACGCTCACTAAGATGACTACTTGATTGGAAAGGGATATGCCCACACGTTTCTATAACAAGTTTTGGATTCTATCACGGTTCATGTTGGACATGATCTTCATTAGAAGCCCTTAAAGAGTTAAGGGAAACCGCTGAACACTTGAAATCCAAGTTTGAGATGAAGGATTTTGGGAGAACACGATATGTCTCGGTTTGGAACTTGAGCATCGTGTTGATAGATGTTTAGGCGTTTTGACAAGGTCAAACCTTCAAGCACCCCCATGATGGTCTGTAGTCTTGATCCTAAAAAGGATTTTCTTCATTCAAAGGATGATGACGAAGATGTGCTAGAGGCAAGAGTGTCTTACTTAAGTATAATATGCGCATTATTGTACTTAGCTAAATGCACAAGACCGGACATCTCATTTGCAATGAACCTGTTATCTAGATATAGCTCTGCGCCAACGCGACGCCATTGGATTGGTGTAAAAGATATCTTTCGATACTTGAGATGTATGATTGATATGGGCTTGTTCTATTCCTATAGAGAAATGATGGATTCGGACCCATCACACACTAGGATCGCCACCAACACTGGCCTGCATCCAACATCCCCATCCCAAAACGACATGTGTTTTGGAAGGTTTTGCTGATATTGGGTATCTCTCTGACCCATACAAAGGTCATTCCCAAACTGGTTAAGTGTTCACCATGGGTAAAGACCATGATATCTTGGAGGTCTACAGAAATAGACCCTAGTTGCTATATTTTTGAACAATGCAGAGATTATTGCTTCTCACGAAGTGATTCGTGAATGTATATGGATTGGATCCATAGTTACGTATGTTCAAACAATTGTGGTTTGAAGTCTACCACAGATGAGCCTACGAGCATATATGATAATGCTACTTGTTTTGAAGCAAGGCTACATCAAAAGCGACCACACCAAGTATAATAAGCAATAACAAACTCTCCTCAAGATCAAAGTGAACTAGGTTCAATATGAGGACAATATGACAGACTTGCTCACTAAGTCATTGCCTAAATTCCACTTTCAAGAAACATGTTGGTAGCATCGTTTGCGGAAGTTATCCGAACTCCAATGACCGTAGTTGTCAGGGGGAGGTGTCTACATGTATGGTCTCAAAATGTGAAGGGTATGTTGTGCTCTTTTTCCCATTCGACCGATGTTATTTTTGTCCCACTGGGTTTTTATTACTCGGTAAGGTTTTTAATGAGGCAACGAGAGGAGTACCACGTTTGGGAGACACAAGGGGGAGTGTTCAAGTAAATCTCTATTTGTGTGTTTGGCCCAAACTCTAGGTTACTTGACCTAGTGGTAATAGGGTTTTAATTAGAGAGAATTTCAGAGAATATCTTTGAGATATTCATTCATTGTATGATTACATTTCCTTGTACAATTCAGATTCTATGCATTGTAATCCTCTATATAAAGAGACCCCTTATATCAATGAGAACACACAACAATTCTCTCTCAAATATCGTTTCCCTAAAACACAATTTTATTTTTATTTTTATTTATAACATGAACATTGCTAATCAAACTGGTTTTTCTCCTCCAAAAAAACTTGGACTATGCGTCTAGGTTTTTTGAGACTTCCTTCTCGTCCGGCGGCGCTTGAGATCGGTGTTGGTTTTCGCCATGCCAGTCTTAGGTGGCTGTCGGGCGGGGATTGAAAGCTATCGCCCGGGTAGTCTCATGGGTGGGGTGACGTTCAAGGCTTTGAGTGGAATGGGTGACGGTGGAGTCCGGTTTTGGTCGGCTTAGGCAGGTTCGGTGGGCGTCGAGTGCTTCCAGGATCTGTGGCAGCGCGCATCTTCGGCAAGGGATTTCTAGGGCCTGTGACAGCGTGGCTATGGTGGTTTTGTGGTAGATTGGTGTGGCGGCGAGGCTCTAGTGACCTGGGAGGATCATTGGGGCGGCGTGGCTACGATGGATTTGCGCGGATCGTGGTGGCAGCGTGGCTAATCAGTTTTTGTGCGATTTCGTGAAGAAGATCACGGCGTTGTTTGATTAGGGTAGCATGGTCGATGGCTGGAGGTTGGGGATGTTGTGGTGGGCTCAGGTCATCTTTCTGCTACTGGGCTTTGAGTTGAGCCCAATGACTTGGGGTTGCTTTTTGGCTTTAACCTTTTTTTTTAGTTTTATGTTAGGCTTTAGGGTTTTTTAAGGTTTTTTCTTTTTAAATTCCAATAACTCCCTAGTTTGTTTGGGGAAAGTAGTGGGTTTTTGGCCCAATGTAGGCTTGCTTTATTAGTGGGCTTTAGTCTATATTGCTTTGGTTTCTTCTTACACCAAATTAATGAATCTCCTGGAGTACCATAATTGAGTGCATTGACAAAGGGAGATTCGAAATAGGTTTTCTTAGTGTACACTGAGATTTGTAGTTGTGTAGGCTCATAAATTCAAATGAGCATCATTGTACTAGTGGATGGTACCCGTATTCCCTTACCTGCTTGACCACTGATTTAGGATACAAGCATATAGGGTTTATTTGTATGTGCCGTTCTGGCTTTGGGATTAAATGAAATCTCTATTACTCTGTCAAAAAAAAAAAATTTATTTTTATTTTTTGGCTAAAAAGGATTCAACTTATTTACTTATTTAGTTTATTTGTTTTTGAATTTTTGTATAATAAGAAAAAATAAGTATGCATGTTAATTTTAATAATGAAGACGGAATTTTCAAATAAAAGAAATATATTCATGAAATCTCTTATGTTATTTAATATTTTATTAAGAGAAACGAAATCGCGATAAATTATTTTAGATCGTGTGAGTGAACCACTCCCACAAGTTTTGTGTGCAAAAAAAATTAGTCTCATTAGGAGGGTTTAGGCCCAAATAATGACAAAAATAGATAATTTTTTTACCACAATCATTTCTTCTCGTAATGATTACATCCAACGGTTGAATTAAAAAAATAAAATTCGTTAAATTTTATTTCCTTCACCTCGTTCGTTTTGAAAGGTTTTTCCATAAACCAATCAACAAGTTACACAACATTAATAGGTATACAAGGATTTCGTGTGATCAAAATAACCGAAACTATAAATACTCATATATCTAGTAGTGCTTTGTAATAGTTGCTATGTAAAAAAATTAACCTAGTCCATCATTATTTTGTCATCGGTCAAAGTGGTCAACCATTTATACGCTTATACTTTTCTAAGGAGAGCGAATGAAGAGGAGATAAAGTTCTCAAATTTTTACATGGATTGATAGGTTGTGTCCTTGAATGAGTGTGAGTGCCAACGGCTCGAAAAAAGAAGCTGCTAATGAGTTATTACAAGTGTTTTAATTTAATGGGTATTTAAGATTTATGGTTAACCACGTACATCCAAACCCAAATAATAATGAAAATAGGTAAATTTTTAACCACAGTCATTTCTTCTGTAATGATTACATCCAACTGTCAAATTAGTTAAATTCTATTTCCCCTCTCTTGTTGGCTTTGGAATGAATTTTCTTCCATGTAACCAATAAACAAGTTATACCGCATTAGTAGGCATATAAAGATTTCGTACGATAAAAATAACCGAAACTGAAAATCAATAAATTTGACATTACTCATGTATTTAGCACTTAGTAAAAGATACAATGTAAACAAATTAACTCGACCCATCATCATTTTAGCATTAGTCAAACAGTCAATCATTTATACGCTTATACTCCTCTAAGGGGAGTCAAATGATGAGGAGATAAAGTTTCTGAATTTTTTACATGGGGTGATAGACTATGTCCCCACAAGAGTGTGAGCACCGATGGCTCGAAAAAAGGAAGTTGCAAAGGAGTGGTTATGAACGTTTTAGTTTAGTGGATATTTAAGATTTAGAGTTGACTATTGTGGATCGAGACGCAAATGATGACGAGAATAGGTAAATTTTTTACCACAGTCATTTCTTCTCGTAATGAAACGGTCGAATTGACTAAATTCTTGACACAACATCGCGACCCCCCCCCTCCGAAATTTCGCCTTGAAATTCGGGGTGGCCCTGCGAGACCCACTTTCTGAGAAAATTCAACAAAACTTCCCCTAAAAGTGGATAGCTCAAACCTGTTAAAACAAATTTCGCTTCTAATAAACCAACCTTATACTCCTGGAGCCACCTTGCTTCCAAAACCGAACAACTCCACACAAAGATTATAAAAAAAAAAATCCAAATATCTCAAGAGTTAAAGTTGAGGCCCTTAAAATATTACATCAATTTAAACATAAGGAAACAGAGTGGCATAAAATGTACTATATACTGTTCTATGTCTAATTAACTATGAGTCCAAGCAATTTCTTGGATCTTGAACTGATAGGGCCCGCCCCGGATTTCACTCTGAAATCTGAAGTGGCACTGAGGGATCCACTTTTAAATAAGATTTTATTGAAAAATTTCTGCAGAACCTCCCCTAAAAGTAGGCAACCCAAACCTATAAAAGTCCAAAAACACTTCTAATAACCCAATCGTATCCTCCTGGAGCCACCCTGCTCCCCATGTTTCAACCAACTCAAAAATCAAAGTTAATAATAGTAATTCAAATACTTAAAGTTCAACGAAGCTCCATAATTAACATACAACAATTCACCAAAGTTAGGTCGTAGACCTCAAATATAATTCATTACAAGTCTGGGTCACAATTCCCATAGTAATCAGAGCAATCTAAAAACAGAGATTTATAATAAGTTTAGTAGGTTAAACAGGTAACCTACTATACGAGATGACGGAAGCAAGTGCAGTCACTATGGATCACTCCTAATGCGCAGAGCAGCAACGCTGTGAACTGGGCATTTGAAACCGAAGGGCCCAGGGGGAAAGTATTAGAAACACGTTAGCGTGAGTGGACAAAATGATAAATAGTTATAACATAAGGAAAAGAAAGAAAGAGTTTATACTTTTGTCACGCCCCGAATTTCGAATAAAGAAATTTCGAAACCGAAATGCAAAAACATAACAATCACAAGAAACACATAGAGAAATTTTCATTTTAAACTAAACCATAAAGCATTCGAGCTCACCAACAGCAACACAGACTCGTTCTTTAAAGTCACATATTAATGTACAAAGAGTTTACAAATTAAACTGAACGACAATTCAATAAGTAAACAAACTCACTACGCAGCGAAAGAATAAAACTAACGTACACTTCAACGTCCAAGCTACAATAGCAACCAACCCTTAGCTTCGATGACTGTTACTCCAACCTGCACAATAAACCCTACACTGTGGAATAGTTCACCGGGTTCAAATGACAAACCCAGTAAGCTTTTGCAAGCTCGTGTGAGTAAACTCAATTAAAATGACTCACGTTACGCATGCTTATAATTTCTCAACTCGTGAGATAAATTAAAGTAACAACATTTAACTCCACAAAACACAACCAAACATACAATTACACTCAGAAAAAATTAGTAATCCCTGCATAGAGAATTAGTTCAGGAGATCACCTAAAATCACACAATTCAAATCATAGCAACTCCTGCATATAGTTTAGTTTATGAAATTATAATAAAACAAACAATTCAAAAGGCAATAATCCTTGCATATAACTAAGTTAAGGAGATTACATTAAAACAAGCAAATCAAAAAGCAGTAATCCCTGCATATAACTTAGTTTAGGAAATCACCAAAAGTATACAAACCAAAACCATAGTAATCCCTGCATATAGTTTAGTTCAGGAAATTACACTTAAAATCGACAATTAGAATGGAAAGGACAATTGATGAAGAAGTCAATGATCACCCATCAACTCCAAACTAAAGTCGATAGTCGATGATCACCCATCAACTTCGACTAAAGTAGACGATCATCCATCAACTCCTAATAAATCACTAAGCTAGTGATAAAATCATATTAATCCAACTCACAACATAATGTGAAACTCATGTCCCTCTTGGACAACAAAAGAAAGCAACCACCCAAAACTCTCTTTCAAAAACACGTGTACTCATAGGCCTCAAGTAACCCCATGCGTCACCCCCATGCAGTACAATGACTGACAGACTAGAGCTCTAACTGATCGTAACCACTCACCTGGCCAAAGGCGAGGTTCCCGATATACTTGTCCCAGTCACCATTGTGACACCAGATCCGTAGATCAGAAACTGTCACCACTGTGACACTAGATCCTTAGATCAGAAAACATTTACAAAGAATCCCACATGACTCAAAATGTTACCCCAACTCAATTTCTCATTCAACACGACAAATCAACAATCCCATGATATAACGTATTTCCACAAAGAGTAAACGCACAAAACCACATTCTGAATAATTCACAGTTCATACGCACATCACAATGTCACGCCATCCATATATATATTCCACATAAATATACACACACACATGTAGTCATTCATGCAGGAATGACCACTAATACCAACTATAGTTCATATGTAAAAAAAATCAAGAAATTCATTTTATACTTAAATTCATTTTCTTACCCGTGAGCCGTAGCCCTATGAACCGTAGTCGATTGAGTTCATATTATTTCAAACAAATCTTTATTTTTGAAAACGATTTACAATTATCAATCAATTCCGACAATTAAATAACTCGGTTCGTAAATGAACCACATGAGATTTACTCACCTCTAAATCCTGTTGCGTCTTCTCTAACAGTCAAGATCACCAATCAACAAATGTTCGCCCAAAAAAATCCCGTCAAACACCTAATCACATACGATCTCAACTTAGCGCACAATTCATAAAACGCACTTATACAAAGATCTAGCGGTCGGATCTTCACCCGTGACCACACAAAGTCATCGGGACAGTCCTACTATCATTATATAAAAACTACAAGTCGATTGGACGGCCCAATCCTCACGGATCACAAACTAAACAAAAATCGATCGAAAGCGTAAAATTCCAAAACTAAATCAAACGATCTCCAAAAATTATGTATTGTACATCGAAATGCTCATATCGACGAGTAGATCACAATGAGGAGCAGAAACTGCCCCAGAGGTGGCCGAAAGCCGCCGGAAAACACCACCACAGTGGCTGCACCGCCGCCGGCCCAAAGTCAAAATTTGACAAAACTTCCAACACAAAAGTTCTTCATCTCAACTTCAATTACAACTTTCATAACTATACCAAAGTCAAATTATAAGCCAAATTGTCAAATTTTACCTCGATAGCTTTGAAACCGGAAGAACCCTAGTTTCCCTGTAACGTCCTGTATCTCAATTTACCTGTTTACTAGTCATTTGGACGGTAAACGACAACTACTTTCACTTTTTACTTTGTTTCGATACTTTTAGTGGCCCTAAAAGTTGACTTTTTGTTCGGGTCAAAATTTGAGAAAATACTCTTCATGAAAGTTGTAGAGGACTTTAAACCGAGCGCGTGTATATGTGGTACGTAAAAATTGGAGTTTGTATGCGAAAGTTATAAGCGGAAAACGGAAGTTACTGTTCATGATAGATGGTATAAATTTTAAAAAGTTACTGTGGCCGGTAAGTTTTCATTTCTTCTCCTCTATCTCCTTCCTCCTGCGTTCTCTCTCTCTCTCCTCGGCGCTCTCTGCAACTTCGGCGTTCCCTCTCTTTCGGCCACTTGGTGGCGCAAGGCTAGTACCATTGGCCTCGTCTCCTCCTCCTCTCGGCGCTGGCGGTGGTGTCTCACGGCGGCTTGGCCGGAAAACAACGCATCGAGCCTTGAAAGTTTACTGTAGAAGTTTGAGTCAACGCTAGTTTCTTCCGATTCCGGCCACCCCAGACGATCAAATTAGGTTCTTTGGAAGCGCCTTGGGACGTAGATGATGCTCCCCGAACATTTTACAGCGATTTGACGCGAGAAGGAAGAATCGAAGGCTTGAAATTCTGGGTTACTATTCATGAATCGGGTTCAACCTTGTTTTCAATTGTTGAGGTATTTCTACTCATTTTCTGACTTTGTCACAGTTGATAAAGTTGTTGGGTCTGTTGAGTAGGTGTTGCTACCAAAGTTTGGTGGCCATTGGAGCTGGTGGTGGCGGCAGTGCGTATGGCAGTTTTTTTTAATTGTGATTTTTAGCTAATTAAATTCTATAATTGTTGTAGAGGTTGAATATGTGATTTTGGTGAATTTTGGGAGAAGTTTAACATGGATTATGAATTTCCGAAGTTTGGGAGTTTCGGTTGTCAATTTGTGGGAATCCGACCTTCGGATTTCCCTTGTTCCGATATGGAATACTTTAATCGACGGATGGATATTAATGGTAAAGTTTGGCTTGAATCCGGAAAGAAATGGAGATGTTGGATTACGTGGGGTTTTCGGGATTTGTTTTGAATCGTAGTTATTTATCAAATTGTTGTTTACGGAATATAATTGTGTACAGGACGAGGTACTGACTCATCACTCGACAAGGATCCTTACGTTTGGATACCACGATAGCCGTATACTGTGAGTGGACTTTTGTTTTCTAAATAATGATGCATGCAATTGTTTTTCTGGGAATAAGTACTCATTTAATTAATTATCATATTACTATAATTTACTTTCGGGAAATTGATATTGATTTATCTTGATTTTGATTTGGGAAATGGGTTAGTGATTGAAATTATTGTTTTAAGTTATCGAGCATATTAATTGGATTTGAGTATTCATTACCATATCGATTGGAATTTCAAATTGAAGTATTTTCCGAGGTGATTTCCGGAATTATTTATATTTCTATTTGTCGATTTGAGATTTTTAGAAGATTTTCAAAATGGGATTTCGATGGAGTTATATTTCTTATTTAATTATTGACTTTCGGTTTTGGCATTGGGAATGCCTTGATGATGATTTTGGAATTGTCACTACACCAAAAATCTTATCAAACAACGGCAGAAAACCATTGTGGGATTTGGAGACCCACTGTTGTAGAGTGAGCCGTTGTTTGATGAAAAATCAGACAACGGTGGAACACAGTTGTGTGAGAAACACACATACAACATGTATTTGTTATACCTGTTCTGTGATAGCTCGGCAGATGCCAAGTGCAGCTGCGCAGCAGTTAAGGCGCTGTCTTCAGACAACAGTGCCAGTTTTAAGTTGTTGTATGTTAAGCGTGTCAGACAACATTTTTTTATTTTGTCTGTTGTCTGATTGATCTTCAAACTTCAGTTCTTGGATTATATCTGTTGTGTGATTAACTTTAGGACAACAGAGTTCAATTGGTCCTGTTGTCTGAGCATAAATTAGAAGACACTGATTTGTTAAAAACCGATGTGTGATATGAATGATTGCAATGTGTTTCTGTCCCATTTTTGGCCATTCAGACAACGGGCAGTCATTTATATCTAATCTGTTGTGCGATCATTTGAACATCTCATTCCTGAATTAGAGAGTACACCATCAAATACAAACATTGCAAACCATCAAATGAGAAATCTAACCAATAGCCCCGCGTGATGCTGCGGGTTTGCATTGAAATTTTGTATGTAACACAGTCATAATCATAAGCTAAGAAACATTAATTGAAAATGTTATAACTTTACATATTACAGAAGTGGTGTTTAAACCAGACTCATATTTTTACATAAGAAGTTAAGCTCTCGGAGGAGGAGAATTGTGACCATGACCATCACTTAGTGTGTCTTTAACAGGGATTTTAAGATTCCAAGTTCTTATTGAAGTTCCAACAAACTGTGAAATCCCTTTTAATGGTTCATCAGTTGGAGTCATCTTTGTGGCTGTTTGAATGATCAGTATAGAGTCAGGAACAGGAACAAATTCAGCTCCATAGCTCACATCCCACCCAACTACAGAGTTCCCATATGATGGTGCACTTCTGCAATTTATTGACATCCAATTCAATAATGTAAGCTTTGATTCATCATCAGACATGCATGAGTGGGATTGTTTGGCAGTGCTTTTATAAAAGTGTCTTCTCTCACTGACTTAATTTTATTTAATAATTTTTTTTTATAAAGTGCAGGTGCTTCATGTAAATGCACCGTGAACATTTCTTAATGAAACAATCAATCATTTTATATATGCAAGCACTATAAGCTATTTCTTCCAACTTTCAAACCACTCCAAAAAGCTCTGAAGAGTTTTTGAAAGCTTTTTTTATCATCACTAAAAGCCTGAAAGTATTGCCAAACAGGCCCTGAGTCTTGGACTATAAATTTTGTGCTCAGAATGCAAATAGATAGTATATATCAAATAATAATATAACAACAAAGAAGAAGCAATCTAACCTCATAAATTATAATTTCCAGAGTCTTCTTTGTCCCAAGTTTGATGGTTACTTCAGCGATCGGATCAGCAATCGTGAATTCTGGGTTGCACTCACAGTAATCCACACTCAAACCTCCATATTGTATAGGAACATGCTCAGCAGAAATGTACCTACAGCATCATGTGAAATTTTAACTTCAAATCAACCAACTCTATAAAAGGGGATATACTCTACAGTAACCCCTATTGATCAAATCATGCAATGTCAGATAGACAGAAACTATACTAGCTTGAAAAGGATCTCTGCAGATTTGGCTGGGCTTGCAAAGACAAACTTGGTTTTGGTCCCCTGTGTAAAGAAGGGGCTTATCAATATGTAGAATGCAAAATACCAACCATGCATGGAGCAGTCTTCTCACCACATACAAAACAGATCACGCAAAAGAGTTATATTTCACAAAAGCAAGACTGAAACTAATCAAGACTGGAACTATTTCCTACTCCTTACAGATGAACAAGTACACAAAAGCATCGCATTTCAGAGATCTGATTTCACTACTAACCACCAGAAGCCGTAAGCCGAGACCCTTAAGACCCAACAATAAAATCAGGAAGAAAAGAACGAGTCCGATGTAAGTGACATTAACGAACTGAAGCTTCTAATAAGACTAACACGGTTCACAAATATAACAGGAATGTATATTCTCAAAAAGCTCTCAACATAGATAATTGCAAGACCACAAGCAGAACATAAAGATCAAATAAAGGGAAAGAACTAACAGGTTCTCTACTTCTCTTTTGTCTAAGTTAGAATGGTAAATTAAACTACTTTTCAAAGTATAATCGACAACCTGTCCCAAAATAGCTTTATAAGATGGTGCGTGCTAAACAATCAAAAATACTACAGCTAATCACTATTAATTCTAACTAGAACAAATAAACAACTTTATACCCAACTTTTCCTCAAACGTCAATTTAGAACAATGACATCAAAGAAAAGAAAACAAACAACAATTGCATATATAACCAACCAAGAAGCAAACAAATTCTAAGAACTAAATTAATTAAAACAAAAGCTTAGATTTCACACTAAAGGAAATACAATTTGCCAAAACTTGTTCTTTGACGGAGTAAAGAAAATCAACTCAAAAAAAATAAGCAAATGGTTTGCTGAAATCAAATAAAAACTACTCCTCATCACCCAAATCGATAAACAGCTAATAACGTAATACCCAGACCAATTAACAAAACAATCAAATCAGTGAAGTACGACCAACATAGTAGACATAATGATCTTGCACAAAACAGCACCCACATTTGGACAACTTTCTCAGCAAAACAAACCGAATGGAAACCCTTCACTTCTGAAAACTTCCTCCCTTTGCCTTCCCATAGTTCAGTTCCAAGAGCAGAAAAATCAGACCCTCATTCCCAATCGTTCATCCTTCTTCTTCGTCTTCCAACACTCAATCGAAACTCATACAATTCTATAGCTTCACTCTCCTCTAATCTAGAAATACCCAATCACAGCGTTTGAGAAAACCTCAAACTCTCAAACTCTCTCTTCTCAATCCCTCTCCGTCTCCCCCTTTCTACTTCTCATTCTTCTTTCTTTTTCAACTAGTCGCTCTCCCCTCCCCTCTCTTTTCTTTCTTCTTCCTCTTTTCATCTCCCTCTTCTCCTTTTTCTTTTCCCGTTCTCTTCCTCTTCTTTCTAGTTTCCATCTCTCTCTTTCTTTCCTCTTCCCCCACCGTCAGCAACCAAAACCCACACCTTCTTAGCTCTTAACAATTACAAAAATAAATAAAAAGTAACAATAGATAAAAACAAAAATCTAATATATATATATATATATAACCGAAAATTTAATTAGCAAAAAAACCCACAAAATTTAAGGAACATAACATTTTAAAAAGTCTAACTCAAAGACAATAATCCAAGTAAGCTTCAAAGTCGGGGGCGGGCTATAAACAACAACTGTTCGAGCCAGATTAAAAAGCCACCAGTAAATTGGTTACCAAGCAAACATTCAAGGTAACTTCTGAGTACAAAGCCATTGTGGGTCCATAAATGCTTAAGAATAGAGAGGAAAGGAAACAATACACATACATAAAAGTCAAATAAGGAGAAATCATATCAGCTAAACAATCAAACAAACTGCTATTGGAAAAATGATTTTATTTCTCTGTCTGAAGTATGTTATTATAATAAGAACAAATAAGCAATAGAGTACACTATCCTCTTAAATATCAATGCCCCAGCATTAGTCACTAAAACTCTGTAGAGTATGAAGGAAAGAATAGGAAGTTATCAAAATCCAAAATCGCAGATGGATAAGTAGTACCTACCAAACTCTTCAACTACAGAACCATGATGAAAATCCAATGTGGCTTCCACAACTTCTGGAAAGAGAACTACATAATTATGCAGAGAGGTGAGGCTCCATCTGACTCGGATTGAAGGTACCTTCATTATTCTTATGCAGTTCAAATTCAGTCTCTTCTAACTACAAACCATTGAATTAGACCTTGTTCTTAACATCGAGACATTTGTACATAAAAAAGAATCATAAGATACAACTCACCCTCTAATTTCTGCAAGATCACCAGTATATTCATAGCTAAGAGAGTAATAGAAGTAAAGCCTTGATGCCAGGACATCAATAGTTCTGAAGTAGATGTTCTTTAGTCATGAAGCCATGAAGAACAATTAGAAACATGATACCTGATAAACAGGTGAAAGAAGAGAAAGGAAGAAACTGTTGTAAAGAAATGGATAGATTGCTGTCTTTCTACCTTACACTACACCAATTTTGTTATCAGACAACGGCAGAAAACCGTTGTGTGATTTGAA
>LYNE01001596.1:44863-67958 GCA_001662545.1 Rosa x damascena | reverse complement strand
AAATCTTAAAAATGAATGAGTTTCATTAATCATATTTCTGTAATTATGGTTCTCACAAATGTGTAAATCTGTTCAAGCAACTTATTAAAACTTGCATTATAGAGACTTTGTTTATGAATCGGCCATAATCTGCTTAAGCTATAATATAAAATTGTACTTCTCAAATTTATGTAATTATGATCTATTATATTTTTTATCAGAATTACAAAAAGAATTGTTTAACAACTAAGCACTACATAAAAAATTGTTAAAAACTAACGTATCTAATTCCCGCATTGCGCGGTTGCTTTTTCTAATAACTATCCTAAAGTAGAATGAGATTTTATACTGTTCATTAAACAGTGTCGTGACGTTTTTGCCCTTTTGTTTTAATTCATATAATAGTGTGAAAAAGTCACCGCCTGTCCTTTTGAGAGTTGAGACTTCATTATCATCATCATCATATGTAGAAAATAAATAAATGAATAAATCTGTTATCTGTCTTGAAGTGTGAAACTTATATGGTTCTAATTATAGCCTCCAGTTTCGATTCCGATTCCAATTCCAAACCCAAATAAAATCGTAAACTTTTTACCGGACGTAATATTTACCTCAGAAGATTGAGGCTCCTCGTATCCTCTGTTGTTTGCCACTTGCCTCCAAAGAATGAGGACCAGACTGGTCTGCCCTCACCATCTTGATCTCCAGTTGGTGTTGCGCGCTCTACTGTTGCAGTTTTGAATGAAAAAGACACTCGTCTCTAACACTGGTCTTGGACCCTAAGACCAATTGCAATAATGTACTAGGGTCAATTGCCAATATGTCACGTAAATTTGTAATTGTCATTTCACTATTCATCCAAAACTAGAATCTCGGTTTGTCACTGGACTCGCTGCAGCAATCATAGATTGCGGTTTGTTTAGGATTTTATACTACTAGATTTGCAAGTGAATTAAAAGGTATGCCCTCCTCTGCCCATATTTGAGTAACTCAAGAGACATATATCTAAAAATATACATAATCCCACAATCCATCAAATGCAAAGCAATTAAAGATAAAACACAAACACGCCTACACAAACTCAAATTGGAAAGGGAAAAATAAAATAGAAAGCTGCATAAGAATATCACAATGACATCTCTTTTGTCCTCTTGTTCTTCAATAGAGAACACCAAGTACACAAAAAGTACACTTAATCTCAGTCTCACTCTCACTCTGAAGCAAACGCAGATAATCTGACTTACTCGAGAGAAGAAATAACACAAGATTGATTCTACCAAAATGTATGCTCTTCAGTTCAAAAGCCCTGTAAGAACATGCATGTGATGAATAATGATCACCAATTCACCATGTTCAATTGCGAGTTCCAGTATTTCACTTGCAAGAAAAAGTCACTGCCGCTACTTGATCAAAGTACATGACAAGGTTCCAATCAGGCATTTAGTAATAATTTAACCCTAAGTCTTGAATCCCTCACCCAACAACATCCTTTTTTATGAAACCTGATTCTGAATCTATTATGAACTTATCGAAAAGAAATTACCTTGTGAAACTCGACCTGAATGTGCCGATTGATTGTCTTTGCTGGCTTTTCGCTCAGAATACGAAGAGGCCCAACTTGAGCTGTCTGGTGGATCTCCCGCCCTCACTATCTGTCTCAACTTGGTGCTTCGCGCTTACTCGAACATTGATTTTACTGGTCTTGTTCCATTTTCACTGTGGTGGCATGGCTGTAAAACAATTTAATTAATTGAAATCTTTTGCGACTGTTATAAATATTATTATAAACAATTGATATCTGCAAATCAAGCGGTAAGGAGATCGCTTAGTAAAGGCATTATGTGGCGGACGATTGTTGGAATCTCAAATCCAACGTAGTGGCCCATTCATCTGTAAGAACCCATCATAGAGCGCTGTGGCGGCGCAATAGGGCTCACTCAAATGTGCGTAAGTACAAAATACTTGTGCCTAGTCACTAGCTGTAACGCAGAGATACATTGAGTGGTGGTAAGTTGTAGACAGGGCCGTCCCGTGACAAAGTGAGGCCTAAGGCACAGGTTAGAGAGGCTTTTCTAAAGTCTAAACTAATAATAAAAANATAAAATAAAATAAAGGAACAAGAATTTCAGATTCCAACCAAAAACAAGCAAATTCCAACTAAAAACAAAGAGAACAATTCAAGTATTTAATCTTTCCAAAAAGATAAAGAACAATAGAATTAGCAGAGTGATGAAGAAAGGGGAGGCTTTTGGGTGTTTATTGTTTTACCAGTACAAAATAAGAGGAGGAAATTATGAGGCCTCAAGCCCTCAAGGAGCATATTCAGTCCCACAGTCCAATGCAGTGCAGTTGTAAGACGCAGGTTTTGGATTTTTCTTTTTAATATATATATATATATATATATATATATATATATATAGACATTCTCACAATCTCACCCTTTGCCTGCATGGATATCAAGACGACAAGACCACTGCATGCCTGCAGGAGTGCAGGGACTTCACGCTTGGCCGACCCNCCAAAAAAAAAAAAGATATGTATATAACTATATATGATGAGCATTTTGATTCGAGGCCTTCCCCAAACTGAGGCCCAAGGCCACCGCCTTGTCTGCCTTGGTCACGGGCCGGCCCTGGTTGTAGACGAATTAGCATAGCTGCATGCGATATTGCACCACCTCACGCGAATATAAGGAGATTGGTGTGCATTACCAATGTCCGGACTACCATTGTAGTCGTTTCTGCAAGACCATTTGGGTGTGTTCATGGGAATATAATGTCCAACATTAATCCCAATGCAATAACCATCGAAAGTTTTTGATGTAAACTCTAGCAATGTCAAATCCAATTGACTGAATAGGATGATCCGTGGAGTGAGCTCGTTGTCATATGATATGTGCTAGGAGTGTAGCATAAGCAGCATTTATAGATGGACAATGGCACAACACGTGACCAGCGTGTTTTCGTGTCAACCAACATCATGAGATATATAGACGTCCGCAAGTTGGTTGAACTAGCCCACAGAATCCCCATGGATTCTATGTAAGAACATAATGAGTATTTTCATATCCTTTGCATAGGACAGTCTCAGTCCTAATTTCCCAAAGGAACGGGCTTTGTAAAACAAGCGAGAGGCTTTAGAAGCAACCAATGAGAATTTTGGTTAGGCCTAAGCGTCTGAAACGCTATTTTGAAGCAAGTTGGTGATTGCAGCATCACCTGGAGCGCCATCACCATAATGGACGCCATCCATGGCGTCATGGATAGGGACTACGCCAGCCCTAGGCTGGTGGTGGACGGAGGCGATGCCCTATGCAGCAGCGTCGGTCACACTTAGTCCAGGAATTAACTTTTGATCCATGCTTCATTCCGCTCGATAGAAAAGATGTCCATGTGAAGTCTTTAGTAGACGAATCATCATATCATGACCAGGATGACATATCCTGTCGTGACAAAGCCAATATGTGTCTAATTCAAGAGATCTTTTCTCATAACTTTATAGGATTTAATAGCTCGAATAGTGACATAAAGTCCACTAGAGACACATAAACTTCTCTAAGATGCGCCTTTATTCACAATCATTAGAGGTATTGCAAAGGAACTCATTTCCATTCTCTACATGCGTTTTCGCATGGAATCTGTTGGCTATTCATAGGTGCGATTTGCCCTAGGAGCTTAGAGAGTTTTGCGACAGTAATCAAGGTGTCTTTTGGCAAAGGGAACTTGGGCTATTCCATGTCCTTGAATTAATACTGATGGCCTAGCCATCGTAGTTACAAAGTAATATGCTCAGTAAAAACTGATGGCCTAGCTTAGATGAGACGTATCAATACACAAAGATATTGATGTGTATGGCTAGGTATGCCATGATGATTTTTCAATGTTTTAAACTATACATAGTTAAATGTGTCAATTTCTTTATATTGTTTAGCTATTACTTTGTGTATGAATTTGAGCATATAAGATTGTTTCTAACCTTATTATATGAGGTAATGCTTATTGAAAACCGCCTAGCTTTGTTGGTATTGCTTAAACTTTGCAGGTATGACAATTTGTGATGAGCCCCTATATGCAAAGCACACTTGGTCTCACTTCAGTGATAGACACATCAAACTACTATACATGGTACATGTAGCTTATCGCATACATGAATGAGGTTTGCAACAATCATGGGCAGATTCTCATCAGGGGGAGCATCCAGAAGCATGCTACCTAGGACATATGCGCGTTGTGCTCTTTTTGTCCTTCGACTAGTTATTTTTGTCTCACTGGGTTTTTGTTACATGGCAAGGTTTTTAATGAGGCAACAATAAGCGCGTCCAATACCATCATTCATTGGTGGACGTCTAAGGAGGAGTGTTGTAAATATTATTATCTATGTGGTTGTCCACATAAATACTCATTAGTTATGTACTTTGATGTAAACGCTACCTCTATATAAAGGAGGCTAATGAGACTGAATGAGAACACTTCTATTTCCTCCTAACTATTCTCTCTATTTTCTCTCTACTTTATAACACGTTATCAGCACGCTTGCTCTTATTCATTTTTCTGAAAAACTCTATGATGATCTACGAGTTTTATGGTGCAACATTATTGCTATTAACTATAACTCATGATCTATGAGTTTATTTAAAATCTATGTCAATTACTTATATCAAGTTTTATGAAGATATACGGCATATATATATATAATATATCTGGCCGATGTCTGTTAATTGCTCAATGGCACAGGCACTGTTCCTTATTTATTTATGCTATGCGTTTGCTTTCACTAGATTCCATTATAAGATATAGGAATCGCAGCCCACTATGCTCTTAATCAAATCTTATAATCATGATTTTTATGCCATTTTGTTGCCTTTCACTACCATATAGGATTAATTCCAATTACCCAGACATTTAATCATCAATTTTGATATCATTGTTTCAAATTGGTCATTGGGGTTTTTCTTCGTTTTTATATTTCAATTTCGTCTGCCATGTGTATGTGCTTCTGCAATCCATGGCTTCTCCTCCCTACTGGGTCTCTATTGGATATTGAGTTTTATTGGATAATCATGATTTGTTTTTTTTTCTATACATCTAAAAAAATGGGCAGCGACCATAGATTGCAGTTTACATTTATTGATCAATATTGTTTCCTGCAGAGAAGATTTAGCATTTATTGGTTCAGGCAAGGCTGAAGAAAAAGGGAGTTTGGTGGTTTTGTGTATCCAAATTCCAAACCAATATACACATATATATGATCAGTGCATATTTTAGTCTTTCAATTGAAAGAATTTCAGGTATATATTTATTTGTTTCGACCATTTGATTAACCTTTTTCTTTCATTCAATTTGAAAAATTGATATGGTGGTGAACTATCTATTTTTGTAATCAAAATAGATCGAGACCTGAAGCCTCTTGATTCGATTACAGAGGGCCTGAAGTTCCTCCTCGAGACTTGCATAATGATATGAAATTTTCTCAAAGCTTAATGAGGGCTAGAAGTTCCTTAGAATTATACAATGATCGAAATCTCATGTTACTTGAACCATGATCATATGGGGGCCTAAAGTTCCTCAAGGGTAATGTAATGTAAATTAGAAAATTGCGACATTAAGTTTTTCACAGCTTATGCAATTAACGAGGGCCAGAAGATCCTCGACGTTATATAAACGTATATGAAATCACAAGTTTCTTGATCCCTAATTATATGAGGGCATGCAATCCCTCTACTTTTTCGTTATGTTTGGCATGACCAATTGGGTTTCCTCCTCCTTGTCACTATGTGGATTTGAAACTTAAACGACCTTTAGAGTCTGCAGTTCGAAGTTGGAAATTTAATCAAAGCCAGAAGCTTGTGACTACATCTTTGTATAAAGAGAATTTGAGGTTCACCACAAGATATACTTTTGTTCTTGTGAATTTGTAAGAAAAAAAAGAGTATCATATGAAGTTAACCAGGCCAGAAGTCCTGTGTGTTTTCTTCATCCATGGAACCAGAAGTTTCCAATGTTAATTTATTTATTTATTTTTCTTCCCCGCAATTTTTCTATTTTATTGTGTATCTTCATTATATTACTTATTTTTATTTTAATTTTTTTTTATACGGACCAGCAGTCTGATAACTCGAACCTCCAGTTTTTGAGTGTAAATTTTTTGAACCAGAAGTTCAAAAGTACCATATAGTAGAACCCGAAGTTCTAATAGTAAAAACTCGAACCCGAACCGTCGAGTACAAAATAAAAATTAGTTACAAAGAGAATTTTGTAATTATAAGAGATCAGAACCTGTAGTTCGTTGATCCTGAATTACATGATGACCTGAAGTTCCTCAATGATCATACTAACTAGATGACCATCTAAAGTCCTTCACTCATAAGTTATGGTCATAAAGTTTAACTCGATATTTCGAATAATCATTTTGGCTAGAACTTCAAAATGCATTTGATGTTATTAATCTACATCAAACAACAATACAATAATTGAACGTCATGTTTTACCTGTATAACACGAACCAGAAGCTTCGTGTATATCCTATGAGATTCACTGTTCAATTCTTGCAAATTTGATTTGTGTCATCTTCAAACTTATGTTTTGAGTGACTTTCAGGCAATAGAATTTTATCCATGGTGTCCAGAAAACATTATTAAGACTTATGCTTATGAGACTAATATAAAAACATCTCAAATCTTCCATATCTGATTGATGGCTCCAGAAGAGCATATATTATTGTCTCTTTGCATCCTGTGCCTCCAATATTACCAGAGAGGTATAACCTCTCCCTCTCATGGATCTCATTGACAAGAAAGCCGATTGGCATGGCTATACCATGAAATGCCACCAGAACTGGATCATGGCAAGAAAGAAATCAAGAGTCAATATTATCCTAAATCCACATATGTGAGGAAATTGTAAATTGGGTGTGTGTTGCCTATGATACACTATATGGTGGATGATTATCAAGCCATTTTTGAAAGGGCACTGGTCAAATTAAATTGCATTGACTAATAAGAACATTGAGATTTATCTCACATGCCTGACATCTTTTGCTTACAATAAGCCACTTGAAAGCACTATTGTGTTATTCCACAGATTTATTGTAACCTCTTGAGTTCCTATTGAAACCAAATGTTTCTTAATCCGATTATCTAGGAACCTGATGTTCCTTAAGAGGTTGTTATAAATTGAAAAAAAATTGAAACCTCAAGTTTCTTGGATCTCCAATTATATGAAGGCTTGAAGTCCCTCCTCTTTATGACTACACATTTATATGTGACACAGAACTTGAGGTTCTCCACATGATAAAGTTACTTGTTCTTATGGATTGTAGTCTTTAACTCAAAATTTTGAATATATCATTCTGGCCAGCAGTTCAAAATGAATTTGGTCCATTCCAATTGTCAATATTTCACAATTGATGTTTACTCAAAAAGGTAACACTCATATCATGAGTTGTAGATCTTGATTTATAGCTCTAATTGAGCTACTATCATGTTACCGAATTTGAAATATTATTGCATTAATTGCTTCCTATATGGTTGGAGAAGACTTTATGTCATCAGATATATACTGTATCGAATTTTCATAGTAAATTGAGGCATATATGTAATTTCATGAACCAGAAGTTCATTGAACCAAATACACTATTTGGCATGATCTTACGTCATCTTTTGTCTACCATGTTGCGTGGAATCACTTACAAGTTTGATGACTGCTAATCTTACTCATAAGCAAATTATTTATTTACCGCATATTTGCTAGTTGTCACTTTAATGAGACAATCCTCCTGAAATGAGGGGGAGAAAAATTGTTCCTGAAGAACAACATGGATCCACTGTCTCATTTTGTTTTTGGGAAATATCTAAACTAGTGAATTGATAAAAGAAAGTGACAAAATCATATGCTAAATGCAAAGGCATTTGCGTGGGTTAAAGTCCCTAAAACCAAACATACTATCAAAAACAATCTAGACCTCATTTGATTTGTGGTATACATGTATCCAAATGACATGGTTCTCCTGAAGAGAATGTCATAAAATAATGTCAGAGCACCTAATATGGCTACACATACAAATGTAGTAAGTATGCTATGCCATTAGGGAATGATGTATTGGTGATACAATAATACATCAATATGGTTACTGCTCATGAATTAAATGTTTTTGACCTAAAAGTTGGTTTGGGTTCTCTACCAACCAATGAAGATCTTCACTCCAAACAAAGTGATAGATATTTGAGTGCGTCTTTTGCGCATGATCATAATAAGATAGTCTTCTCGCCGTTAGGGGTAGAAAAGACTACTGTCATTTGAATAACGGCGTGAATTTGTGTGGAATGTATCCACCAGGTCTAAAGTTTTAAGCTCTCGAAAATGGGAGATTATACAAGCCCTATAATGCTCTACATGAGATTATAAGTAAAATAATCCACATTCTCTACGTGATTCATCTATGAGAGATGATTGTCCTAGAAGTGACAATGTATGGCCCAGAAGTGCATGGGTACCCAATATCAATAAGCTTATTATAGCTAATGCATGCATATAAGAATGTGTGGGATCTATGATTAATGATCATCGATGATAATTTACATTTGGTAGCTACCAAAAATCATTAAGGGCTGTATTGACACGTTTCATTTTGAATGTCGACAAAGTATATCATTGGCCAAATTAGAAAGAGACAATTCCAATGAAATTGAATATTTGAAACGTGATGAAATACTTGGACCTTTAACCCTACATGGTATAAAAGGGTATTTATCAAAAGTGAAGAAAAATCACTACGACACAATGTCTATTTATAGAGACATGAGATTGTGAACATCTTCCCTTATACGAATGACAATTTTCTATAAATATAGTGTTACATATAGCTGTTATATTGACGAGAGATTTATGGTACGTTGTCATCGTATATTATGAAGATCTTAAAGACACATTGCTAAAAGCAAAATGTCAAAAGCAAAGTGTCATAATAAAAGTATAGCTTACCAAATCCTCAAGGGATTCAAATATATGAATGATTCAAGTCCATGAAAGGTTGAAAGAGCCTGAAGCTCACTCATGGAATCAAAGAGTCTAAGCTAGCTCATATGCACTCATTTCGTTATAATCAACGTGATCTAAATTGCCTCAATGAGTACTATAACGAGACTACTATCGAATTCGAATTATGATTATAATATTGCAACATATTCTAACTTTTGTGAAGTTATGAATTACTTAGAACTCTTGAAGAGCTTATAAGAGACATATCAATACACAACAAAGATATTAATGTGTATGGCTAGGTATGCCATGATGATTTTTTAATGTTTTAAACTATACAAAGTTAAATGTGTCAACTTCTTTATATTGTTTAGCTATTACTTTGTGTATGATTTTGAGCATATGAGATTGTTTTCTAACCTTATCATATGAGGTAAGGCTTATTGAAAATCGTCTAGCTTTGTTAGTATTGCTTAACTTTGCAGGTATGAAATTTTGTGATGAGCCCCTATATGCAAAGCACACATGATCTCACTTCAGTGATAGACACCTCAAACCACTATACATGGTACATGTAGCTTATCACAAACATAATCGAGGTTTGTAATAGTTAGGGGGAGACTCTCATCAGGGGGAGCATCCGGAAGTATGCTACCTAGGACATATGAGCATTGTGCTCTTTTTGTCCTTCAACCAGAGTTATTTTTGTTCCACTGGGTTTTTGTTACCTAGCAAGATTTTTAATGAGGCAACAATAAGCGCGTCCAATACCATCATTCATTGATGGACATCCAAGGGGGAGTGTTATAAATATTCCTATCTATGTGGATGTCCATGTAAATACTCATTAGTTTTGTACTTTGATGTAAACCCTACCTCCATATAAAGGAGGCTAATGAGACTGAATAAGGAGACTTCTACTTCCTCCAACAATTCTCACTACTTTATAACAGAGATATTACTTTTTTTTTTGTTGTTAAATAACAAAAATTGGTTGAACTTACTGGGTGATTTTGGTTTTGGCCAACTTTCGGATGTGGAGAATTTTCATGCCCATTTAATGTGGGTAAGAAGAGATTAGGTGCTTGCAGCCCATTTAAAATTTTAAATGTGAACAAAATGAGATTAGGGGCGTGTGGGAGCGTAAAATATCATAGTGTTTTCCTAATCAAGAAGTAGGTGATTGGAGGAAAAGCAACCCGATCTATTCTAGAAATTCCCTCAAGAACAAATCTATTCAGACTCAATTTGAGTAAGGAAGAATTGGTAAGCTCAAGGTGAAATCTCTTTGAGGCGGATTTGGGTAAGGTGAAATCGAGTTTTAGTCCAGAAATCGGCAGAGAGAGAAGTGGCCCAACCTATTTGGTAAATGAGAAAAATTTTCAAACAGTACCCGAACTAAGGTCCACTCTTAACTTCAGTACCCGACTATGCAAAATTATCACTTTGATACCTCAAGTATGAAGCCCGACTCAAGAATGGTACACGCCGTCCATGACGGTGTTAACTAGCTGACCACGTGGCATATTTTGAGGGGTAATTCGATCGAACTCTTTTTTTTTTTTTAACTTAATTAAAAAAAAATTATAAGACCAATTTTTTTTTACACCAACAACACCGTTCCATTACAGAGAGAGAGAGAGAGAGAGAGAGAGAGAGAGAGAGAGAGAGAGAGAGAGAGAGAATGGGAATGGCTACCACATCTATATCTCTATCCCCATAACTTTTCCCCCAATTCTCAAACCAAACCATTGCCAATTTCTCAGAACCTAAAACCCAAATTCTTTGCGTTTGCCCTCACAAACCAATTTAGAGGAAATGGGAATGGCTACCACATCTGTATCTCTATCCCTATAACTTTTCCCCCAATTCTCAAACCAAACCATTGCCAATTTCTCAGAACCTAAAACCCAAATTCTTTGCGTTTGCCCTTACAAACCAATTTGTCTACCAGAAAGACCTTAACTTTCAACAACCCACATGAGAATATCAACCAAAGAAGCACCCTAATTTGGAGAACCTATGCAACCTTAGTTGAATCTGTGGCTTCAGAAGCAAACTCAATCGAGACTACATAGGAGATAGTGGCCACCACTAGTGATGATGGAATTACTTGCAAAAGAGCATCTTTCTTCCACAAAAGAATCGAACAATGGAGTTATAGAGTGGGACAGTTATCTCACAAGCTCCGGCGACTACCTCCTCAAGTAGGGTTTCGGCGTGGCGGTACCGTCGACCGTTGATTAGGATTTTGATCATGGTGAGGTAGGTGGAGTGGTCAGGATCCGATTGGGCTTTCAAGGCCTCGTCGACATCTAGTGGACCGAATCTGGGTTTGAGTTTTTGGACCCATGTTTTGAATTGCTTCTCCAATGGGGTTCGGGTTTTGAATGAGTTCGGAGGGTTTTGGGTGGAAGGGGAGGAGGAGGATATGAGGCGATGATAGAGTGACAGGAGGGTGAACGAAAATAACGGGTAGGGGATTACGTGGCAGGAAGAGAGAGTTGGGTGTTGAAGAGAGAGAGAGTAGCGGTGAGAACGTGACGCAACATTGCCGGCATTGTCTGAGAGGGAGAGGTGAACAGTGAGGGAGAGAGAGATCAAGTTGCTATGTATAAGAAATAGAGAGAGAGAGAGAGAGAGAGATAGAGAGAGAGATATAAAAAAGGTATGGGCTAAGATGGAGTGACCCAATTACCCCTTATAGTTTGTCACGTGGATTAAGACTTAACGCCGTCATGGACGGTGTGTATCATTTTTGGGTCGGGCTTCAAACTTGGGGTACCAAAGTGATAGTTTTGTATAGTAGGGTACAAAGTTAAGAGTGAGCCTTAGTTCGGATACTATTTGAAAAAAATTTTCTTGATAAATTGCTTGAGGCGAAATCCTTTCAAGGTGAATCTAGATAATGCAGAATCAGTCAGCTCGATTGAATTCTTAGCAAGTGGGAAACCATCCCCAACATCATCTCAAGAATGGCGTCATGGACTCACTAACGCGTAGCTCGAGGAAGTTACACACCACTACGCACCCTAGCGTACTATGATATCCATTCAGGCTCATTTATATATACTTAGTAAGGTGAACAATCAAGGAAAGCAATAAATTACCTAGTTAGACACCCGAGCTACCTCGCCATAGTGGATATAAGAGGGCATCTCGCAGGGAGGCCACATTCCCATCCTCTCCAAAAGTCTTCAAGACAAGCAATTCTACTCTACGTATCCCACATCGGAAACATGTAATGGAGAGGAGACTTCCCTTATCTATAAAAGAGACTCTCTCCCTCTCATCTAGGGGGCTTGATTCATGATCTCCCCACACTTGTAGCACTACAATGGTTACTTATTATAGTGAAACATCCTAAGTGGACGTAACCAGTGGTGTAGCTAGAAATTTCATTTAGGAGGGTCAAAACATAATAGCTATTAGATTGAAAAAAAAAAAAAATCATTTGTTAATATAATTGCTTCATGTAAAATATTTAAATAGTTGACTTATACCTAGCTTTATAAATTACCTTATTAGATTGATTTATAGGAGAATATCGATTATAATTTCTTATGTATTAGTAGAAATTGAAAAATGAATGTATCAAACATTACAACCGGAAAGTAAAGAACTATGCATTTAATTAAACAAAAGGTTAAGGTGAAAAAGCATTATTGTCATTTGTTAGGACTTAATTAGGAGGGTCATTATGGTATTGCATTATATTTTATATAGAAAGTTCAATTAATCAACAACTAAGATGAAAATATGAGAAGGGTCAGTTGACCCTTCTCGCCCCCCTCTCCCTACGCCCATGGACGTAACATCTCTTCAGGAGCGAGGTGAACCACTATACATTTTGTCTCTCTATCTCTCTCATGCATTTTACCTAGTCTCTGTTATGACAGCCGTCTGTGGTATCCCATACATGAAGTCATCTTGCTTGCCTAAGCTCTCTTCGTCACCTTAACGTGACACCATGGCACCTACGCATGATCTCAAGGCCTCCTTTGCGAGATCTCAATGCCTACCATACGGGATTCAAGGCCTCTATCTGATCTCAAGCTCTCCTTTGCAAAATCTCAATTTCTCTCGTACGGAATTCAAGTCTCCTCTGCATGATCTCATGACCTCCTATTCGAGATCTCATTGCTTCCCAGTAAGATTCATTGTTGATCTCTCGGGCGAGATTCATGGCTGCGTGCAGGGGCGGAGCCAAAAAATTTTTTCAGGTAAGGCAAGACAATGGCAGGAGGGGAAAATTAGAGGGAAACTATAGATTCTGGAGGCAATTATGAAGATTTTGCCTTGGTTTTGCCATGTTTTTGCCTAATTTCTGCTATTTTCTTCCCCAATCACCTTGTTTTGCCTTTATTTTGCCCAATTTTTTGCCATTTTCACATACCTGCCTACACCAAATTAGTGTAAACTCAAAAACCCAGTCTAGGCAAGTGCCTAATCTGGGCTCTATGTGAATCCGCCCCTGGCTGCGTGCCAATTTTACATGATCTCATTGTCTTTTCGGTCGAGATTTCATGGTATCTCGGTCAAGATTTAAGGCCTCCTTGACATGATCTCTGAGCTTCCTTGTCAAGATTGATGGTCATATGGTCACCCTTCGTAAAATCTCATTGCCTTATTGGCGAGATTGGCCTCCCGGTCAAGATTCATGGCCACCTTTACATGATCCCATGGCCTTCTGTGCGAGATTTATTGTCTCCTGCTTGAGATCCTCTCGGCGAGATTCATGGCCTCCTGGGTGAGATTTATGGCCTTGTGGCCACATTTGCATGATCTTATTGCCTTCCCAATGAGATTCATTGCCTCCTCGTCAAGATGTAAGGCCTCTTTTGCATGATCTCATGATCTGAAGGCCTCCCTGTCGAGATTCATGATCTCATGGCCACCTTTTGCATGACCTCATCTTCCCAGCTAGATTCGTTGCCTCCCAGTCAAAAATCATGGCCTCATGGCGACTTTTGCATGATCCCAAGGCCTTCCGTGCAAGATTCATTCTCTCGGTTGATAGGTAGAGCAATGGAGCAGCATCATCACCATAAGTGAGAAGTATGCTGGAATTGAATAACTATTTGTTGTCCGGTCCATCTCCCGCCCTCACTATCTGTCTCTAGTTTGTGCTTCGCGCTTACTCCAACTTTGATTTTACTGGACTTGTTCCATTTTTACCAGCCCTAAGACCAAGTGCAACAATATACAAGGGCCAATTGCCAATACTTTTACGTAAATTTTTAATCGTCAATTTACTATTCATCCAAAACTGGCAGTTATTCTCGGTTTGTCAATGCATCAATGAGAGAAAATTTAGATGCTAATACACTACTTTTAAATGTCCTCAAATGTACATAAATGCAGACAGATAGATATATGAACAACAAAACAGATCCCAAAAGCCAAAGTAGGTATTTAAAGATCCCAAATTTACAGCAGAAGGTTCCAATTCAGATCGAATTGATGCTAGGTTTTGAAGCAGATCACATACATCGATCCACAAAAGGCAGCAATGCAAAGAAGAAGAAAAAATACCTCAGAACTTGGACTGTGAATAATTTCAAAGACTCTGATCGATACAGTGATTTGTTATATGAAGTTAAAATGATCTGAGTGTCTGGGTGATTATCCTTCAAATTCTTCAGAGTAAGATGAAGGACTCAAAATCAGTCAAACTGATGGGACAATCGGGATGTAAATCTATCAAATTTCAAAGAAGAGATTCTTCAGCTTTCAACTGGGGCTGCTCTCATCTATATCTCTCTCTTTCTATCTCTCATTACCAAAACTGAAACAGATGGATGGATGCAGTTGCAAGCAAACAGCAGGCCAAATAGCGCGACACAGACAACACATCAGCTATGGGGGACAAAACAGTAAGAACACTGTTCCTAAGGATTCTACTGTTCAGAAGGAGATAGGGATTTAGAGTATAGAATTTAGATGCTAATACACTATTTTTAAAAGTCCAAAGGTTGTAGTTTGTTTGGGATTTTATAGCACTGGATTTGCAAGTGAAATAAAAGGTGTGCATTACTCTGCCCATATTTGAGTAACTCAGAGACATACATCTAGAATATACATGCATCACAATCCATCAAATGCAAAACAATTAAAGAAAAAAAAAACACACACACACACACAGACACACACGCCTACACAAACTCAAGTTGGAAAGGAAAAAAAAACTGCATTCATGAATATCACAACGATATCTCTTTTATCTTCTTGTTCTCCAGCAGAGAACACCAAATACACAAAAAGTACACTCAATCTCAATTTCACTCTATTTGTCACTGACAAGAAAAGAAATAATAGAAGATTGATTTTACCAAAAAATTTGCTCCTTTAGTTCTGAAGCCTGCTCTGTTCCCACAACTGCACTCGAAGAAGCTGACCTTCAACATGCATGCAAAATCCCACAGCAAGCTTCAAAACTCCAGTTTTATGCGGAGTCACTGTGTTCTTACCAGAAGTTCAACACCCTGAAACGGTAGCGGCACGCTTAAATACCTCATTGGCTATCATAATCTTGACTGGCAATCTGCAGCATATAGAAAAGAAATGCCTGAGCTTCTAACCTGATAAAAGAAGTTATTACTATTTGTTTATAGTATATGTACAGAGTGTAGTCTATCTAACTAGTTAAAAATATGGGATGAATTTATGCTCCTCGTGTACAATTGCTCTAAAACCAGATCAAAATATGTATATGAATTTCATATGGAGAGGACCAATCATGCATGCTCTTCTACAGCAAGCATGTGAAATTTCAACAGTATTCGTAGGGAAAGGTTGCCCTAACAAACAAAATTTTCAGAAACAATTTTCCAATATAAAAGATTCGTCAACAGAAAAATTAGTGTAGTGCTTTATATACTTTTTAATATTTGTCAGCTTTGTTTGATTTACCAAAAACAGAAAAATCTAGTAAGGAACCTGATTATAGCACTACAGAGACTTGAAAGACAAAAGTTAATGGAGAAAGGTTATCTGTCATACTAGATTAATTCAGTCCCACATACAACAAATTTATTGTTCACATTACTCGTAACTCAAGCATATATTAGTCAGAATGCATATCAATGCACCGTAATTGGAATTACTTAAGTGGACAATACCTTGAACCAGAACTAGAAGCCCAGATCAAAATTCTTGAGGTGCTCTCATTGCAAACAACTTTCTCCACCTTTTACTTGCTGCTGCCCTGCAAAATGCAAAACAAGATTCATGAGCAATTCATAGATAAGATTGATTGGATCCCTTAGCCAGTAAGGGTCCAGCCAGGCCACCAGAGGCCTCGAAGCTCCAAGGCAAGAAAGTGCCAGCTCGGTGTAAGGGAAGAGATTTGAAGTGCTATGAGCCAGTATGTTAAAACCAGAATTAGAAGGGTGCGTGGATCAAGACTGTTGAGCTGGTCCATTGCTCAACCTTATACTTCTTGCGGCTCTATAGTCTGCAAAACATTCACAAACAGAAACTTAACAGATGAAGCATGAGCAGATAACTTAGAGGAAGGATTGACTAGCCGTGTCATAGTGTTAGGGTTCAAGGTCTTCAATTGGCAATCAGTGCAAGTATAACGAGACATAAGCACAATAGAAATCGGAAAATAGGTAAACATAATTCTTTTTTGACAATTAAAACAACATATATAAACAGGGTAGTAGAATGAATCAAGGTTTTGTTTTTCGGTAAAAGTTGACGTACTTGATTTCTATGTCCAGCGGTCGGCTTCGGCTTCGGCTTTGGGCCAGAGTCGTCCTTTGATAAAGCAAGAACACCAAGTAATTAAACTCACAAACTGGAATAACTTCACACACTTTATTGAACTCGAACTCTTGGCTTATAAAGCCTTACAGGATAAGGAATAACAAAACAAAACAGTCCACGTTCTAAAAACATGGTATCTAGTTACAGAAGAAGTCAAATCCTATTAGCTGGTTCCTAACAAATAGGAACTTATTAACTGAACTTTGACAAAGCCAAAATCTAACAACCTTAACAGAAAGACTAAACTCAACATCCTTTACCTGGTTGGTATTTCTTTGTGAGCAGCGGACAGCCCTCACGGATGCGAAGCTGTGTAAGTGAAAGAGGCAGATGATCCTCTTGTTCTGGAATAATAGATGCTAGCTTCGGACAACGCCAGATTGAAAGGGATTCAAGAGAGGTGAGTGATTGAAAAGATGATGACAGGCGCTTCAGATTTGGGAAGTCTCCAATGAAGAGTTTAATGAGAGATTTAGGGAGCAGCACCTCCTTTGGCGGAAAGGACACCAGATCTGGATCTACACCACCGATAATCAAGTTTTTAAGAGAGGAGAGTCTGTCCAAGTGGTGAAGCCCCCACTCTGAGAGAGGCTTGCAGCTTTTGAGATTGACAATTTCAAGAATAATTAGGTTGGGTGGGAAACCCTCTTCTAGAATGGATGCCAAACCTCCACAGCCTACCAACACCAAAGTCTGAAGAGAGCTGAGGTTGTCCATGCCTCTGGGGACGGCTTCCAATTGATCACAATCGCGGATACGAAAGTCTTTCAGGTTGGATGGCAACCCTCCTCTTGGGAAGGAAACGAGACTTCCACATTCAATTATATATAAAATGCGAAGAGCGGAGAGATGGCATAGCCCCTCTGGTAAGGATTTGAGATTTGCACACCCTCTCTATCCTAAGATCTTCAAGACAAGTGTCATCGTGGAATGTTTTGATTATTGACTCCAATTGTTCACAGTCACTTAAATAAAGATATTTGAGCGTTCTGGGTAGTCGGCCTCCTTTGCCTGATAAGGATGTCAAAGATGCACACTCTGTTATCTCCAACCGCTCCATACAACCCTCTAGCTCCCCAGCATCCTTCACTAATAGTTTCAAAATTTGACATTTTTCTATCTCTATTGTTCTTATGCTTGGTGGTACTTGATACCTTACTAAATATGTCAAAGAATTACACGACTCCATCTTTATGTATTCAAGACAAGGTGGCCAACTAGCTTCTGGAAAAGAAATTAGATTTGAGCATCCAGTTAACACAAGTATCTTGAGTGCTCTTAGCTCTTGAATAAAGTGAGAGGGCCGGGGGAGTCAGATATGTTGCCTCCAATAATATTAGAAATTCGACGCTGCAGCCATTTATCCTCATTCTCCCATAAACATGTCAACTCTTCACAACCAGTAATCCACATATTTTGAAGCTTCGGCAATCCTCTGATGAACCCGTCTATTTCGAGTCTGAACTCTGAAATACTTGAAAGCCCCATATCCTCCAGTAGCTCAAACTTAACTCCACTTCTGTGCACCACCCTTTTACAACCGTTGATGGTCAACTTATGCATATGTTTATAATTGGCAATTGAAAGTTTCAATTGAAAGTTGAAACCACCAACTCTTCACATTCATCAATATTCAGCTCTGATAATGAATCCATGTTCTTGGGCAACCAACCTTTCAATTTGGGGCAAGTAAGGACGGAAAGCGAAATCATGCATGGAAAAACTCGAATTTCTTCATTCATTTTGCAAGGAAGCCAATCCTTCCAATTTTGCATATGCTCGAACCTCAGGAATTCCAACCAATGTTTTAAAACGCTGAAGGCGTACCCGAGGCGTTTTCGGGAGAGCCTTGCAGCCTTGAGGCATAAGGCGCATAAGGCGTAAGCCTTACGTATTAATCACCTATATTCATGTAATTTCTACTCTTATACATACCACATTATGATTCAACCAAAAGAACATTACTAATTGTCATTCACTCACAATAAATGAAGTACTAGAAGCATATGATTCAACAAAATTACCAACATAAAATGAAAATCTCATACATAAAGAGGTTAAGATAATATTAAACTGCAACTATTCTTGTACATAAGCAATACATATCAAAGTGGAAAATCTCATACATAAAGAGGTTAAGATAATATTGAGAAACTTGTGACCAAATAAAGGATGTTCATTACTTCATTAAGCCTTTCAAAAAAAAATGGGATGTTGATTAAGAGACAACGAAAGAATGAAAATACAGCAGATGCCAATAGTATGACAAAGACACTGAAGATGAAGTGCTCTTTATATCAATCACTAAAATATCCAATTTTCCTGATCACTTCAACATTAGGTCATGACAATACATTGCATTTGATAGAACTTCATCCACATCAGATTAATTTTTCTTGATCATCTCAACCTAACCTAACCCACTCAAACTGCTAACTTCAACTAAATCTACTGACCTGTATAGATCATGATGTCAAGCTACTGCAACTGTGCACATAATGTATTAGAAAATATAAACTCCAAACATGCAATCAAACTTGAGGATCACATTAATGAGCCAAGTAAAGAATTTAACTTGGAAATTTCAGTTTGGTATGGGCTAAAAGACTCAATTTGCAATAGTTTCAACTTTCAACTTTCAAGTTAAAGGGGACTTCAGAGAATTTTAACTCTCGTTCAAGATATCTTACCTTAAAATGCTAGTAGTGTCTCTGCAAGCACCTCTTCAAGTCTGCAGTTCGAACGACTAGGCTGCAAATCAAACTCCAAAATCCAAATCTTGTCTGCAAGTTGAACTCCAAATTTGCAAGCACCTCTTCAAGTCTGCAAATCGAACTCCAAATCGAACTCCAAGTCTGCAAATCGAACTCCAAGTCTACAAATCGAACTCCAAGTCTGCCAATCGAACTCCAAAATCCAAATCAAACTCGAAGGCTGCAAATCAAACTCCAATAATCGAACTCCAAGTCTGCAACTCGAACTCCTTGGTCTCCTTTACAGCCAAATCGTTGAGAAAGATCATTACTTCATTGAGTTTTGCATCAGCTTTGGAAGTGCGAAAGCTGAAAAGGGGAGGCGAATGATGTGGGCTGCTCAATGTTGCGACCTAGAGAGGTCTTTAAACCTCAGAAATTGAAACGACGTCGTTTCAGAAAAGACCCCAAAAAAAAAAAAAACACTGCGCGTACGCCTATGACGCTTGAGGCGTCATTTTTTACGCCTTTTGCGCCTTGCTCACCGCCTCAGGAGCCTCGTCGCCTTCTCATCGAAGCTGACTCAATTTAGGTGCTGATTTTCGCTTTTTAGGCCTCAGGCGCGCCTCAAGGTGCGTTTTTTAATTCATTGATTCCAACACTGGAAAAGGAAAGCTACACTCTCCATAAAACTCAGCACCCACACTTTCAACACTGGCCAGTCCTTGTATCCAAAGATTTTTCAGAAAAGGTAATTTGCCAAGAGGAGGTAAGAATCGACAGTTTTTACAATTCTCTAACTTCACAGACGTCATATCAGAGAATGAAGGATGTCCAATCCATTTTGAGAATTCTAAACCATTGTAGCCCTTGATGGTGAGCTGTAGAAGCTTTTTATGAGGTTCTAAACTGCAGAGCACCTCCGACTCCCTCTCATTTGTGCCACTCCATTCCAATTGCAAGGTTTTTAGCTCTTCCTTGTTCATTATTTGGGCCCTCTTTGCATCCCCAACATCAATCACATTTTCTAATCTTCTAATGCTCAAGGTTCCACGAAGATGCAATGACCTTATTTCTCCAATTCCGGATTTCCCTACCACAAAGCTAGGCAAAGTTCGCAGATGAATCAACCGACTTACTTGGGGAGGCATTTCTTCCAATGAAGGCATGTTTGAATTGTTGAGATGACGTAAATTAGATAAATTGCTCATGTTTGAAGGTAGTGTCTTCAATTTTGAACAATTCTCTAATATTAACATCTGTAAGTTGTAGAGCATGCATGTTGACTTAGGCAAACTCATTATTAATGTGTGAGAAAGATCAAGGTACCGTAGATGTCTCAACTTACCTATGGAATCTGGCAGCTCGGTCAGTTTATAGCCATTGAAGGAGAGCACCCGCAAGTACTTTAATTGTGGCAATAAATCAGAAGTAGCATAACGAGTTAGATAATAATTCTCATAACCACCGGAAACAGGAAGTGGTAGGAAGGTCCGCAAGCGTTTTGCTTCAGAAAATGTCTCAAATCTTTTTACCCCATCGAACTTACCAGAAATGTAAGTCAGATGACGAGTCTTTGGAGAACATCTACCATGCGGTTTATCCTCCAATCTGCAAAATGTGTCTCCAGCAGCCCATCGTGCCAAATCACCAACAAGATCATGCATTACATAGTATGAACTGTTTTTGCCCGAGTTTTGAAATAATGACTGAGACAGTAGCCCTCCAAAATATTCATCACCGATATCTTCCATTGCTTTATCCCCTTCTGTTTGCTCAAGGAAACCCTGTGCCATCCACAGAAGGATTAATTGTGTTTTCCCAAATTTATATTCATTGGGAAGTATTGAGCAATAGGCAAAACACCACTTCAAGGTTGAAGGGAGATAATGATAACTCAATCTGAGTACTGGGAGTATATTACTCCCATCTGATATACTCCATAATTTATCATTCAGTATTTCCTCCCACTTGTCAGTTTTGTTACAACGTAAAACACCACCAAGAGTTTTTGCAGCCAATGGCAATCCATTGCAGTTCATTACAATTTTCTTCTTAAGCAAGTCAAAATTTGGTGGCCTGTCATTGCTAACATGCTGCTCAAATAGTTGCAAACAACCTTCATCTGATAGAGTCTTTAAATAACAAACTTCAGCGGCTGGGGCTCCCATCAATGCTGCAACTTTTTCATCATGTGTTGTCACCATTACCTTACTTCCCTTAGCTCCCCTACGAAAGGGAGCTTGCAGTTTTGTCCATGAATCATAATCACATGTGCTCTAGACATCATCTAAAACAATCAAAAACCTTTTACATTATTGATTTCCTAAGTATTTTAGGATTTTGTGTCCTTAATTGTTTATATTTTCTTTAACACAAAAAGATTGGTTTTTTCCTTGTAGAAGGGGATTAGGTTAAATAGCTGTTTTGGTTGTTTTGTTTGGACGGCAGCTATCTTTAAGAAGAGAGGAAAAACAGACGGCATAGGGGCTGGACGTGGAATGAAAGAAGATTTGGAGACGTCTTGTATGCTTGCTAATTGAACCTTCACAAGAATCAAAACACTTGTCCATGCTTAAGTGTTCTTGATCATTGTTTCATATGTATAACTTCTCTTGAGATCAGTTGAGGAGCTGTGAAGAAAGGAGAGCGATATTTGGTGATCGTTCAAGTGAAGGAGTTCAAGACGGAAGACAAACTTCGTATTAGATTTTGTCTAATCATTGTAGCCTAGCTAGTGCTATTCAAGTTTGTAAAGAACATATCCTTCATCATTAGTTAATTCTTATTTTGGGTTCTCAAGAGTAAGAGCCCCGCAGTGTTTTTAATCTCAGAAGTTGAGATTTTCACTGTGTAACCAAAAATCTGATTTCTGTTGATTATTTTTAGTTTCTGCCCAGTATGAATTGATCAGTGCACTGCAATCCCCATTTTTTAGAAAATCATATTTTGTCCTTGTATTTTCAATATCAGAAGGTAAAACAACTTTTTTGGAAAATAAATCTTTAATGATTATAGAACAAAAAGAGATGCCAAAAGATAAATTTTTATATGTAGGGAAAATGGTCCGTACAGTACCCCGCCTTTTCCTCCTTATAACTTTTGGTACCTGACAAAAAAAAAATATCAATACGGTACCTGATGTTCTTTGCCCGACCGAAGATTGGTACATATGGCCGTTACCTCCGTTACGGAGCTTGCCAGCTGGCAATTTTAGAAGGGCATTTTCGTCACTTCGTATATTAATTAATTTTTTTTCCTCTCCCTCTCTCTCTCTCTCTCTCTCTCTCTCTCTCTCTCTCCTTTTCGTCCATTCGTATATTAGAGCCCCACCCTTAGAGAAAAACCGAGCAACTGAAAATGCAATGTCTTCTGCTGCTCTTTGTGAAGGAGGGTCACCAAATACTCATTTTCAATCTGTTTCAATCAAATATAAATCAAGGCTTGATCATTTAGCCAAAATAAAATATCAGGGAAGATTAATAAGGGTCTATAAACCTGAGCTAAGATGATTGGACCTCCTTGTGGAGCAAACAGCTTTTCATCCTTCATCATCTTCATTATCTTGTTCACATATTGCTCCATGTGTTTCTGCAAAGCATATTTATATTCAAAGCATCATGTAATTGTGCAAATGATTGTACTAATAAGATTTGAAATTGAATCAATTGATCA
>LYNE01001596.1:16423-33569 GCA_001662545.1 Rosa x damascena | reverse complement strand
AAGTTGGAGAATGCGATTATGATTCTGTGAGGCATATCGACGTGCAAGAGACGTCCAAGTAGTGTGTGAGGAAATGGAGCGTGAAACGGTTGCCAAGACAGAAGGTGTAAGGGAGCCATTGATCCAGCCAAGGATCATTTGATCAGTGGCTATCCATTCCTCATAGGTAGGATTCACATTCTCAGTCAATTCGCCAGCTGCATTCCGAAGAAAGGCAGGAGGACAAGGCTTTGTTCCGTCAACAAAACCCATGAGATTTCGGCTTTTGAGGAGGGGGGTAATCTGGGCTAACCATAAGGAGTAATTTGTACGGTCCAGTTTGATGGTGAGGAAGTTTGAGGTGGTTGTGGTGGTGGTGGTGTTGGTAGGGGTAGCCATGAGAAGGAAGAGCAGAAGAAAAAAAAAATTTGAGTAAGGAAAGTTTAGGAGATGTCGTTTAGACAAAGGCTCTTGATACCATGAAGCAGATTTGAGCAAAGTGTTTTTCCTTATTTTCTCATTGAAGTATGACAATCATATATACATGGTTGCTGATCAGTTTTGTTCCTAAAGATCAGTCATTACAATGAATACAATTGAAGTACTACTGATCAGTTTAGATTCTAGAGATTTTCAGTTTAGATCATGACATGCTAAGATCAAGCAACCATCAAGATAAACAGATATCAGTAAAGTGTAATCAATACAGAAGGAGGAATCAAGGTAAATCAGTTTCATCAGTTTCATTGCTTATCAAAATAGACACAGAGAGATAAGAAATGGCGACATGTGTGAAGCGTGTATGTCTATATTTATTATTTATATACGACAGATTTATTCATATACAAGAAATTTTAATACCATAGTCGTTTTTTATTTTAACAAAAGAAAAAAAAAATTGAACTTAATAGTAATAAATGTACAAGGTCTTGGAATCCGAGTAGATCTTGAGATGAAGTCTCATTAATTGAAACCTCCTAGTTGAATCTTCATGTTGGACCCTTTAGTTATGCAGAGGCCCAGATACACATAACCCAAATCAAACTGAAGATGTTGCTGTCAAAGTTGGTGAAGATGGTGATGGGGTTGTTCTTTCTGAGATAAAGGCTGTATCTTTTGGTGGTGTAGAGAAGGGTGAGGACAGTTTGGGAAATGATCAAAAGGAAGAAGTTGCTGTGAGTGTGAAGAAGAAGAAGAAGCCTGGGAGGAAGAGTAAGAAGGGTTTGGTGGGAAATGGTGATGGAGGTCTAAAGGAGGTTGCTTTTGGTGGTGATGAGATTGCTATGATGACTTTGAGGAAGAGGCCTGAACGGAACAAGAGAGTTAGAGTTATGGAGGCAGAGGGAAATGGTGAGAAAGGTGAAGAGAATGGTGCTTCTGTGAACAAGAAAGGTAGGAAAAAGGTGACATTTGTGAAGGAAGAGGGAGGGAAAGGTGTTTTAGAAGTGAATAATGACAAGAAGCGCGATAGGAAGCGTGCGAAAACTGAGGAGGAAGATGGGAATGAGGTAGGCTATTCGTTTTAAAGTAGTTGCCGACATCGTAACAACTAAGCTTTTAAAGTGGTTGTAAACAAGAAAAATTATAAATGAACAGAAGCAACAGTGTATTAGGGCTGTTAATCAAAAAAAAAAAGTGTATAACTTTTCCAAGGAACTCTACTAAAGTGCTCAGCTTCCCTAGATTTTCCCACCTCAGATGCTGCATTTGTGGTCCCAAAAACGAGAAAGTTATCTTCATCATCAGTCATTGCTGAATTAGTAGGTGAAGCCATGCTTTCCACCTCTGTCATAATTCTTTCCAATAACTCAGCATCAATTCTCTTATTATTAGTAAGATCCAACACCTTCCGTGCAGCTTCTAATTAAAGCCTATAAGAAATAATCGACAATAAAAAAGCTTACAAATGATGAAAGAATTCGACTCCTACGACGATCTTGAGCGGTGAGGTGAACAGCATCTAGACATTATGGACCTTATACATGAAGATTTGCTTGATCGAGAAGGAACGAGCTTGAACTTCAGTGCTTCTCTAAATGCAATGAAAACTTCCTTACTCTTCCCTTTTATCGTATGCCTGCCTAATTGGTACAGAAAAAGTTAAAAAATTGTTGAAATGAGCTGCTAGAATATAAACTATCAACTACAGTGTATCATCATGTATAATCAGATAATAAACACAATCAAAATGACATGGACTACACAGAACAACCCAACTCCAGTTCTATTCTTACTTTTTATATAATTAAATATAGAATTAATTACTCAATTGTAATGCATGGACTGCACAGAATAACCTAACTCCAGTTCTGATCTATTGTTACTTTTTATATAATTGAACATGCTTATTACAAAGTGGTGATTAACTCGTTAACAAAGAAGAGATCTTTCAGCTGGGTACAAATCACTTAAACCTTGAGTCTGAAATTTTAACAAGGAAAAATGTGAGTCTAGTGGACAGTGGACAACATAGAGTAGACCCAAATTTATCAAATATATTCTGAAAAATAAAATAAAATAATAAATAAATAAAATAAAGTGAGATACTCTCCCTGCTAAAAGAATACAACAAAAACTTTCAATCTGTTGAAGGAAAATCGACTTTGTGTGCCTAATCAAACTAGGAGTAGTTCCATGATTGTAATAGGAACGAAGGTTCTAGAATTCCTAGTCCTACTCGGATTAGTTTTTCTTGTAACATTAGAACATGTACTTTGTAATCCCTATATATAGGGCTCCTATTCTCAATAATGAAATACAATTCTCTCAATTCTATTATCCTTAAACACGTTATCAGCACGAGTTCTAACCACAAAAATCAGAAATCCAAAAACCGAAATTCTCTTCAACATCACCTTTTCACAGTTGCACCTAGCCCGAGCTAGCCTAGCCACTGCTGCCCACCTGCGCACCCCTGCGCTGCACGCTGCCCCTGCAGCCTTACTCACCCGTGTGCCTCCTACTGCCCCTGCAGCACAGCAGGACACTAGTTCCTGTGCAGATCAGTCTGCTTGAACGCCCCGAAACATCTTGATCGGTACCTCAGATCAAAATCCTTCCTTCATAAAAGTTGTTCGTCTCTGTCTCTTCTATCTAATATCCAAATTTCAGCCATATCGGAGTTGTTTTGAGACCTGTACACCAATCGAAGTGAAAACTGTCCAGAGGCAAATCTGCTCCAAATTTGAACAAAAATCCTTGAAAAACCGCCGCTGCCACCTTTAAGCATCACTGCAGCAGCTCCTAGCCCACGCTAGCCTCATATGCGTGCCTACCCCTGCAACGCCTACGTGCCCCTGTGCAAGCATCCATCGGCCAGCTCCTCAGCTTACCTCGGCCAGATTTGTATCAGCCACACAGCAGGGATTGAAAGATAGTTTGCAATCCCCGACCCAGGATCGATAGCACACCTGCAATCCTACACGCCTGCATCAACACGCGCGTGTATTGAGAATTTCAAGTTCCGAAATTCATGAGTAAGTTCTCATATGTAAGTTGTTCCCGTTTTTGAAATTTAAATTTATTTTTCATCGGGGACTTACAAAACCCCTTCTTCTACATCCCACCTTTCTGTAACGTGGGATCGATTTGCTAAAAGCGGAATCGTGGGGATTCACGCTACATACGAACTAAGAGCGTTTGTGATCTTCCGACTAAGAGCGTTTGTGATCTTCCGACTAAGAGCGTCCGTGAGCATCGATTTTTACGAACTAAGAGCGTTCGCAAGCATAAAAATTTGACCATATAAACGTCATTGGTTTCAATCCAAATCCAAAAATTTGGAAACTATCAACAAAGACAGTGGTTATAACTCTTTCTCACTAGGCGTACTCAAGAGTAATTGTGATGTCTAGGAAAGGTTTGAACTGAGAGAACGGTTTTAAAAGTGAGCAACGCTCCACCAAAATCTCACCTTACCTTACCTGGTCACAACCAAATTGAAATTACCAAACAGATTGAGTAACTACTACTTGTCTAAGCTTGATTAAATTTAGAAACTTTGACGTAATCATTGGCTTTCATTGAAATAAAATGTCGATTTTTATTCGAACTTTATTCATTCAAGTATGTTTCTCGGAGAGCTAGAATGCCTCGTGGATAGTGCTACTACGCACACCATACTTCGAAATAGGCAGTTATTTCTTGAGATGACGCCTACTCGATCTTCAGTGACTAAGATGGCAGGGTTATCTAAATTGATTCATGGTCGAGGACCAGCTCAATTCTTGTTGCCACATGGCACAATCATTAATGTCACTGAAGCTTTCTACGCTCCTAGGGCTGAAAGAACCCTTTTAAGCTTCAAAGATATAAGAGCCAATTGTTTTCATGTGAAAACACATTGTGAGAATGGACAAGTGTTCTTTTGCATCACCTCTAATGACTACGGACATAAAAGAGTCTTAGAGAAACTTATGTGCCGATCTAGTGGGTTGTATGCAACTACTATTTGAGTAATTGAATCCAATCATGTTATGAGAGATGATTTATGGGATTCTGACACATATAGGCTTTGGCATGACCGTCTGAGACACCCAGGTCGTGATATGATAATCCGTATATTAAAGACTTCATACGGACATCCATTCTTCAGAACGAAGCGAAGTAAGAACCAAAAATTGGTTCAAGGAGATGCACCTGCGCCTCACGGCGCCAAGACTGTGCAAGACCGGCCACTTAGGGCCTGCGCCGTCTACCCCCTACGGCAACAACATGGCTTTGACGCCATGGACCATTCTTTGACTCCTCCTCTTACTTCTAAAGTCAATTGTGACTGCGTGGCTCAACCAAAATCATCATTGGTTGTTTCTAAAGCCCATCACTAGTTCTGCAAAGCCTGCTCTTTAGAAAAATTAGGATTGAGACCATCCTATGCAAAGGACACTAAAGAAAATATACCATTCTTGCAAAGAATCCAATGTGATATTTGTGGAACTATTCAACCACCATGCGGACCATTTCGATATTTTATGGTATTGGTTGATGCATCGACACACTGGTCACATGTCATGCTTTTGTCCATAAGGAATGCTGCATTTGCTAAACTCCTAGCACAAATTAATAAGTTAAGGGCTCACCACCCTGATCATCTGTTACGTCCCGAACCTAGATTTATCGATGTACTAACCAATTAGACGGTGAGTGGCGGTTTACTTTAATTTCCATTTCGTTTTAATACTTTTAGTGGCCCTAAAAGGTTGATTTTTGTTCGGGCCAGTTTTTGAGTAAATTTTCTTCACGAAAGTTGTAGGGGACTTTAAACCGAGTGCGTGCATATGTGGTATGTAAAAATTGGAATTCGTATGTGAAAGTTATGAGGAAAATAAGGAAGTTACTGTTTAGGGTAAATTAATTATAAATAGGAGAAATTACTGTGGTAGGTTTCCAAAACCGGAAACCCACCCTTTTCTCTCTCTTCTCCCCCGAACTCTCTCTTTTCCCTTTCGGTCTCTCCTTCTCCTTGTCGATTTGTCATTGTCCGGCCACCAACCAGCAAGCAACAGGCCACCACAGGAGCGCCTCTTCCTTCTCATCACCCCAGTGGTCTTGAATTACGGCAATTTGGCCGGAAAAACCCCGAATTGAAGCAAAAACCATTACTGTGCAGTTTGGGGTTTTCCGGTGATTCTTCCATTTCCGGCCACTATCGACCACCAAACTGGGTCTAGGAGGAGCGCATCGAGCCGGTGAACAATAGCCCTAAAGCGACTAGCTCCAATTCATAGCGTGGAGGACGAATCGAAGAAATTTCCAAACCTAGGGTTTGAAATTTTCTGGGTTTTCTTCACCTGCTGATTTCGATTGTTTCCAGGTAAAATTGGGACTTGTTGTAGTTGAGAAAAACATTAGGCTTGACAAGTTGTTGTTGTACATGGAATTTGGTGACCGGAGGGTGTATGTAGAACCGGATTTTGACTTCTGTTGTCTAGCTAGAAACTCACTAGTGCGATGTATATTTCATGAATGTATTTTGGGATAGATTTGAAGAAATGTAAATATCAATCTCGATTTTTCCGGAGTGTAGAATTTAATGAATTACGGGAAAATCCGTTCATTGGATTTCCTTGATTCTGCCCTAAAACCCATAAAGTAATGAAACGAATTTAGTGGTGAAGATTGGGAGGTTTTGAGAGCAAAACGTCAATGTTAGGGTTCGATTCTATCTACCGCACATTTAATTTTCCGTCCTGTAATTATTGGTTTACGAATGTTACATTATACAGGACGTGAGGAGGATTCCCACGGAGAGGGTGCGGATCGACGACAGACTTAGCCACATACTGTGAGTGGACGTTTGATTTTTAAATGATGTATGAAATTGTTTTCTTAAGCAAGAATTGTTTTATTTACCAATAAACTATCGAGCATTTTATTTTGTTTTGATTACTTGATATAATTGACTTGGACTTTTGAATTGAGATTTATTATGCTTGGTTTGAGAGTCATAATTTACGCTGCAAATTTTGTTTGAGTTATTAAGCCATGGTAGTTGTTGGAAATTCTATTAGATTTGGATACCGATTCTTGAGCTTTTAAGAGAATTTCTGGAAATGAGTTTCCTTCAAGGGAATATTGTCTATTTATTCTTTTTCCGCTTGATTTTACGTACGGATTGAGAATATTTTGGTGTGCGGGGTCACACCGTTAGTTTCTATTTCATTCTTGAGTAGTATTGGGGAAGCCCTTCGGTTTTTTGAATGTTTTTCGTGGTTTTAACCCACCATACCTGGGTCACTATATTATATTGCTAGCTAGCCTATTAGTACTCCTCCCCACTTACTATGTGTTTGTGGGTGAGTAAGAGCAGAGCATGGGATGCTCAAGAGTGTGGGATGCTCAAGACCCGAGCCTGGGAGGCTCCCTTTTATTCGTATGGTGAAAATGCTTTCCCCATACTCTTTATTTATCTTTGACTTGCAGGGCTAGTCCGGTTTTCACTTATACCAGCGGGGCTGGCTTGGTTTAACAAGTTGCTTATTTCTAAAGATAATTGTCTTTACTCTTGTTGCATGCATTGGGTTTTTAAAAGAATAAACGTGGGAAAGTATGAAATCCTTTTTCTTTTAAATTATTTATTTTTGTCCACTCACGCTAACGTTTTTATTTACTTTCCCCTGGGCCCTTTGGTTTCAAATGCCCAGATCGCAGCGTTGCTGTCCGGCTTAGGAGTTGAGGCCTAGCACCATCATTGCCATCCATCCTTAATTTGTAGGTTATCCATTAACCTACCTTTTGTATCATGTTTTATTTTATGTCCATAGATTTCTCTGATGACCTTGGGAGGTTTTAATTAAACATTTTTGTATCTATGGAGTGTGACGGAGTTTGTATAATTTGGGGGAAGTAGAAGGATTGGAGTTGTTGGATTGTAATATATAAGTTATTATGTTTTTACATTACCGTTTTTATGCTTGGAAATTTGTGGTTTGTTTTTGGAAGTAAGGAGGCTTCAGGAATTAAAATTGAGTTGAACCTAGAAGTGTACTATTTCGTGCTTTTTCAACAGGTTTTGGGTTGTCCACTTTTAGGGGAAGTTCTGTCAAATTTTCTCGAAGAGTGGGCCCCGCAGGTCCATCTTGGAATTAGAGGGTAATTCCGGGGTGGGTCCTGAAAGTTGGTATCAGAGCATTAGGTTTTCCGTTTCCTGTCAATTATATTACCTTATATATTTGATGACATCTAGTATCTTCCGAGTGATGGCCCGACCGCGGCGGATCCCCATCATGTACTCTTCGATGCTAGTATGTTTTTCAAGTGTATGAGGTAGTTGTCTTAGTATCTTTACTGTGAATCATCTAATTCTTTTAAATCTCAGGTGCTATGCCTCCTAGACGCCGGAATCGTAGGGAAACCCCTCCCACTTCAGGAGATGAGAATGCTCCTGGAAGACTAGCGGAAACTTTGGGACGTATTGTTCAGCAGTTGACTGCAGCACTTCCGGGCTCTAGAACCTATTTTACCATGGAGCGAGCGAAGAGACATGGAGCGTATAGTTTCTCTCATGCTCCAGAGGCTATGGATGCTCAAAATTGGCTGAACAAAATGGAGAGGGTCTTTACTCAGATTAATTGCCCCGAGGACCGAAAAGTGGGATTAGCAGTGGACTTTCTCTATGGTGTGGCTTATGATTGGTGGGATATGACTAGCAAGGAACTAGGGAATGAGGACCCGATAACTTGGGAACAGTTTAAGGAACATTTTAATAGGCGGTATTATGGCACAGCTATCCGTGACAGAATGAAGTATGAGTTCTTACATTTAGAGAAAGGGGACAAGACTGTGACGGAGTTTAAGCAGCGGTTCACCCAGCTAGCCCAGTTTGTGCCTGATTTGGTAGGCACTGAGGAGGAGCGGATCTACAGGTTTATTGAAGGATTGGGGGGTGATTATCGTCTGCAGTTAACAGCGGTGCAATTCTATACTTACCACGAGGTGGTTAATGCTGCTCTGAGACTTGAGACCATGTATTTGTCTGGTGTCCGACCTCGATATTCGGGTGGTCCCAGTCAGGGTCCATCCAAGAGAGCTGCTTCCACCTCTGGGTCCGGATCCTCTGTAGGCAGTGGATAGAGTAATGGATCTAGTGCTAGATCTCGTTTTAGATGCGAGGGGCGTAGCAGGAGATTCACTCGGGGACAGTTTTGTGGACGCCAGTTTGGGCAGAGCAGAGCTAGTTCTAGTAGTCAGCATAGGACTCTAGCTAGTCAACCAGCCCAATATGGGTAATACCAGTCAGTTGGGTGCTTTGAGTGTGGGCAGCGGGACCACTTTAGGAGGGATTGCCCTTTATTGACCCAGAGAGTTGCATCTACCTCTTTTTAGGCAACTGGTCAGTCATCCGCTAGTACTTCTACTAGTGGTACCATTGCTTCTACTAGCGGCGCCCGTATCAGTTCAGCAGCTCGTGGTAGCCCATAGCGGGGTGGGGGTCAGAGAGGACGTCCCACGACTCATGCTAGGTTGCATGCCATGACCCAACAGGAGGGCCGCGACTCACCTGATGTTATCATTGGTACGTTGTCTGTGTTTGGTCAGCCTGCTTATACTTTAATTGATCCTGGTGCTTCACATTCTTTTATGTCGAGTAGATTTGCATGTTTTGCAAATGTGCCATCATCCCTCCTTATTGGTGAGTGGTATGTATCTCTGCCTGCGGGAGCATCGCTTAAGATACAGTGGGTTTTTAGAGGTTGTAGCGTGTTGACTGAGGGTGTTAATTTGGAAGTTGACTTAATTCCTTTAGATCTTGTTGAATTTGACGTGATCTTAGGGATGGAGTTTTTAGCGACTCACCGGGCCAATATTGATTGCTTCCGTAAAATTGTAGTGTTTCAAAGTCCAGGGAAGCCAATAATTACCTTTCAGGGTGATCGGAATGTCCTATCTTCTTGCATGATTTCAGCTTTGACCGCTGAAAAGCTTTTGAACAAGGGTTGTCAAGCCTATTTGGCTCATGTGGTGAACACCAACAGGGAGGAGTTAGGCATTGAGGACATACCGGTGGTTAGGAAGTTTCCAGATGTATTTCCCGATGAATTACCTGGTTTGCCTCTTGTAAGAGAGATAGACTTTACTATTAATTTGCTCCCTGGTACCACACCTATTTCTCAGGCACCCTATCGAATGGCCCCAGCTGAATTAAAAGAGTTGAAGACTCAGCTACAAGAATTAGTGGATAAAGGATTCATTCAATCTAGTGTGTCTCCTTGGGGTGCCCCGGTTTTATTTGTTAAGAAGAAGGATGGCTCCTTAAGATTGTGCATTGATTATCGGAAGTTGAATAGGGTTACCGTGAAGAATAAATACCCTTTGCCTCGTATTGACGATCTGTTTGATCAGTTGAGAGGAGCTAAGGTCTTTTCTAAAATTGATTTGAGATCGGGTTATCATCAGTTGCGAATAAGGGAGTTTGATATACCCAAGACCGCTTTTCGATCAAGTTATGGTCACTATGAATTCAGAGTAATGCCGTTTGGGTTAACCAATGCTCCTGCGGCTTTTATGGACCTCATGAATCGAGTGTTCCGTCCTTACCTTGATCGTTTCGTGATTGTGTTTATTGATGATATCCTGATATACTCTAAGAATGATAGCCAACATGCCAAACATTTGAGAGTTGTGTTGACGACCTTGAGGGAGACCCAGTTATATGCGAAGTTCAATAAATGTGAATTTTGGCTCAACAGTATAGGATTCTTGGGTCATATTGTATCTGCAGAAGGTATTAGTGTAGACCCTCAGAAGGTAGAAGCGGTGTTAAATTGGGAAAGACCTACTACAGTGACGGAGATTCGCAGTTTCTTGGATTTGGCGGGTTATTACCGGCGATTTGTACAAGATTTTTCAAGAATTGCAACTCCTCTTACTAGGTTGACTAGGAAGGGTGTGAAGTTTATCTGGTCGGAGGAGTGTGAGCAAAGTTTCCAAGAGCTTAAGAGACGTTTAACTAGTGCCCCGGTTCTTGCTTTGCCTGACGATAGCGGGGAATATGTGGTGTACAGTGACGCCTTAAGGCAAGGCTTGGGTTGTGTTTTGATGCAACATGGAAACGTGATTGCCTATGCCTCTAGACAGTTAAAGCCACATGAGTTAAATTATCCGACTCATGACCTTGAATTGGCCGCGGTAGTACTTGCACTCAAACTGTGGAGACACTATTTATATGGAGCTCGATGCCAAATCTTCACGGACCACAAGAGTCTCCAACATCTACTTACACAAAAAGAGATAAATTTGAGGCAAAGGAGATGGTTGGAGTTGATTAAAGATTATGATTTTACGATCGAGTATCATCCAGGAAGAGCCAATGTAGTAGCTGATGCTCTTAGTAGGAAATCATATCCTTCCTTGTTACCCTCCCCTTCCTTGTCACATTTGAGAACAGTCCGAGTTCCACTTCTTTATGAATTACGAGCTACTGGAGTTAATTTGGGAGTGACTAAAGAATCTGCAGCCCTAATAGCCAGTTTCCATGTGAGACCAATTCTTATTGACAAAGTACGAGAGGCGCAGTATCACGATGAGTCTCTAGAAGAATTGAGAGGAGCAGTGGAGAGTGGCGCCATAGTAGACTTTACTATCAGAAGGGATGGAGCTTTGATGTTCGAGAATAGAATTTGTGTACCTGACTAGGATGATCTTAAACAGGAAATAACAGAGGAGGCCCATGGTTTTGCTTATGCCATGCATCCTGGCGGAACCAAAATGTACCGGACTCTTAAGGAGTATTACTGGTGGTCTAACATGAAGAGGGAAATTGCGGCTTACGTAAGAAGATGTCTAGTGTGTCAACAAGTGAAAGCAGAAAGACAAAAGCCTTCAGGTTTGTTACAGCCATTACCAATACCAGAATGGAAGTGGGAACACCTTACTATGGACTTCGTGTCGGGGTTACCACGTACTCGTAATGGTCATGATGGTATTTGGGTAATCGTGGACCGACTTACCAAATCCACACATTTCTTACCCGTCAACAAGACTTATAAGATGGATAAATATGCAGAGTTATACATGAATGAGATAGTGAAACTCCATGGCACACCCGTCTCTATTACTTCTGATCGAGATGCTCGTTTCACTTCGAAGTTTTGGCGTGAGCTAATGGAGGCCCTGGGCACTCAATCCCAGTTCAGCACTGCATTTCACCCTCAAACTGATGGACAAATGGAGAGAACCATTCAAACTCTAGAAGACATGTTGAGAGCTTGTGTCTTGCAGTTCAAAGGAAATTGGGATAATCACGTAGCCTTGATAGAGTTCGCGTATAATAACAGTTATCATTCTAGCATCGGTATGGCTCCCTATGAAGCCCTTTATGGCAAACAGTGTCGTACTCCTCTGTGTTGGAATGAGGTAGGAGAAAGGAAACTTATTGGTCCAGAAATGGTGCAGATTACGACTGAAAAAGTTAAAGTGATCAAGGAAAAACTTAAAGCGGCTCAGAGTAGACAAAAAAGTTATGCAGATAACCGGAGGAGAGATCTGGAGTTTCAAGTAGGTGATTGGATATTCTTGAAGCTATCTCCTTGGAAGAATATAGTAAGATTCGGAAAATGCGGGAAGCTTAGCCCCAGATACATCGGACTGTATGAAATCACAGAGCGGATTGGTTCGGTTGCTTATCGACTAGTACTACCTCCAAGATTATCCAGAGTACATGATGTCTTCCATGTCTCCATGCTTCGCAAGTATGTTGCTGATCCCTCTCACATTCTACAAGAACAGCCTATCTGATTGCGAGAAGACTTGACATATGAAGAAAAACCGATTCAAATACTTGATAGGAGGGAGCAGGTACTCAGGAACAAAACAATACCCTTGGTTAAAGTGCTTTGGAGTAATCATATGGTGGAAGAGGCTACTTGGGAACCAGAGGATCAAGTGAGACAACAGTATCCCCATATGTTCTATCAAGTATGTTAATTTCGAGGACAAAATTTCTTTAAGGGGGGGAGATTGTTACGTCCCAAACCTAGATTTATCGATGTACTAACCAATTAGACGGTGAGTGGCGGTTTACTTTAATTTCCATTTCGTTTTAATACTTTTAGTGGCCCTAAAATGTTGATTTTTGTTCGGGCCAGTTTTTGAGTAAATTTTCTTCACGAAAGTTGTAGGGGACTTTAAACCGAGCGTGTGCATATATGGTATGTAAAAATTGGAATTCGTATGTGAAAGTTATGAGGAAAATAAGGAAGTTACTGTTTAGGGTAAATTAATTATAAATAGGAGAAATTACTGTGGTAGGTTTCCAAAACCGGAAACCCACCCTTTTCTCTCTCTTCTCCCCCAAACTCTCTCTTTTCCCTTTCGGTCTCTCCTTCTCCTCGTCGATTTGTCATTGTCCGGCCACCAACCAGCGAGCAACAGGCCACCACAGGAGCGCCTCTTCCTTCTCATCACCCCAGTGGTCTTGAATTACGGCAATTTGGCCGGAAAAACCCCGAATCGAAGCAAAAACCATTACTGTGCAGTTTGGGGTTTTCTGGTGATTCTTCCATTTCCGGCCACCATCGACCACCAAACTGGGTCTAGGAGGAGCGCATCGAGCCGGTGATCAATAGCACTAAATCCACTAGCTCCAATTCATAGCGTGGAGAACGAATAGAAGAAATTTCCAAACCTAGGGTTTGAAATTTTCTGGGTTTTCTTCACCGGCTGATTTCGACTGTTTCCAGGTAAAATTGGGACTTGTTGTAGTTGAGAAAAACATTAGGCTTGACGAGTTGTTGTTCTACATGGAATTTGGTGACCAGAGGTGGAGGTGGCCACCGGCGCGTGGGCTTCACGCGCCGCCACTGTATGTGGCGCGTGGGTGTATGTAGAACTGGATTTTGACTTCTGTTGTCTAGCTAAAACTCACTAGTGCGATGTAGATTTCATGAATGTATTTTGGGATAGATTTGAAGAAATGTAAATATCAATCTCGATTTTTCCGGAGTGTAGAATTTAATGAATTACGGGAAAATCCGTTCATTGGATTTCCTTGATTCTGCCCTAAAACCCATAAAGTGATGAAACGAATTTAATGGTGAAGATTGGGAGGTTTTGAGAGCAAAACGTCAATGTTAGGGTTCGATTTTATTTACCGCACATTTAATTTTCCGTCCTGTAATTATTGGTTTACAAATGTTACATTATACAGGACGTGAGGAGGATTCCCACGGAGAGGGTACGGATCGACGACAGACTTAGCCACATACTGTGAGTGGACGTTTGATTTTTAAATGATGCATGAAATTGTTTTCTTAAGCAAGAATTGTTTTATTTACCAATAAACTATCGAGCATTTTATTTTGTTTTGACTACTTGATATAATTGACTTGGACTTTTGAATTGAGATTTATTATGCTTGGTTTGAGAGTCATAATTTACGCTGCAAATTTTGTTTGAGTTATTAAGCCATGGCAGTTGTTGGAAATTCTATTAGATTTGGATACCGATTCTTGAGCTTTTAAGAGAATTTCCGGAAATGAGTTTCCTTCAAGGGAATATTGTCTATTTATTCTTTTTCCGTTTGATTTTACTTACGGATTGAGAATATTTTGGTGTGCGGGGTCACACCGTTAGTTTCTATTTCATTCTTGAGTAGTATTGGGGAAGCCCTTCGGTTTTTTGAATGTTTTTCGTGGTTTTAACCCACCATACCTGGGTCGCTATATTATATTGCTAGCTAGCCTATTAGTACTCCTCCCCACTTACTATGTGTTTGTGGGTGAGTAAGAGCAGAGCATGGGATGCTCAAGAGTGTGGGACACTCCGACCCGAGCCTGGGAGGCTCCCTTTTATTCGTATGGTGAAAATGCTTTCCCCATACTCTTTATTTATCTTTGACTTGCGGGGCTAGTCCGGTTTTTACTTATACCAGCGGGGCTGGCTTGGTTTAACAAGTTGCTTATTTCTAAAGATAATTGTCTTTACTCTTGTTGCATGCATCGGGTTTTTAAAAGAATAAACGTGGGAAAGTATGAAATCCTTTTTCTTTTAAATTATTTATTTTTGTCCACTCACGCTAACGTTTTTATCTACTTTCCCCTGGGCCCTTTGGTTTCAAATGCCCATATCGCAGCGTTGCTGTCCGGCTTAGGAGTTGAGGCCTAGCACCATCATTGCCATCCATCCTTTGTAGGTTATCCATTAACCTACCTTATGTATCATGTTTTATTTTATGTCCATAGATTGCTCTGATGACCTTGGGAGGTTTTAATTAAACATTTGTGTATCTATGGAGTGTGACGGAGTTTGCATAATTTGGGGGAATTAGAAGGATTGGAGTTGTTGGATAGTAATATATAAGTTATTATGTTTTTACCTTACCCTTTTTATGCTTGGAAATTTGTGGTTTGATTCTGGAAGTAAGGAGGCTTCAGGAATTAAAGTTGAGTTGAACCTAGAAGTGTACTATTTCGTGCTTTTTAAACAGGTTTTGGGTTGTCCACTTTTAGGGGAAGTTCTGTCGAATTTTCTAGAAGAATGGGCCCCGCAGGTCCATCTTGGAATTAGAGGGTAATTCCGGGGTGGGTCCTGACATCATTGTATTAAGTCTATAAGATTAGACAACGCTGGGGAGTTTACATCAAAAACTTTTGATGATTATTTCATGTCCATTGGGATTGAAGTTGAACATCCAGTTCCTCATGTTCACACCCAAAATGGTCTCGCAGAAGCCGCCATTAAATGACTACAAATGGTCACTAGAGCATTGGTAATGCGCACCAATCTCCCTATTTCTGCTTGGGGCTATGCAATATTGCATGCAGCTGTGCTTTTCTGCGTCCCAGATGATAACTGGGTATGAGCCTGATGTCTCACACTTATGCATATTTGGGTGTGCAGTTTATGTGCCAATTGCGTAGTCACAGCGCACCAAAATGGGTCATCAACGATGATTAGGCGTTTACGTTGGATATGATTCTCCAGCGATTGTCTGCTACATAGAACCCTTGACAGGCGATCTCTTTACCGCTAGATTTGCAGATTGTCACTTCGATGAGACAGTCTTCCTGTCGTTAGGGGGAGATAAGAACATAAATGTTCAACAGGAACGACAGGAATTGTCGTAGTCTGTCCCCAGTCTTTCTCATCTTGATCCCCGAACCGCACAGTCTGAAATTGAAGTGCGGAGAATTCTCGATCTTCAGAACGTAGCAGAATTGATGCCTGATGTGTTTTCTGATATCGCTAAACTGACGAGATCACACATACCTGCTGCAAACGTGCCTACAAGGATTGATGTTCCTAAAACTAGAGGACATGACGCCACCTCAAGAGTACTTGAGCATGGCGCCAATGTCCCCAATCATAGTGATGGTGAAATTGTGGCTAGGCCCATGGCTCATTCCAGGAAACGCAGGAGGCCCATAGGTTCGATGGATTCTCGCCCAAGAAAGAAAGCGAGTTTGGCACAAAATAATTCATTAATCATCGATATAAATAATCCATCTCATGAGAATATTCCAGATTATGGTTATGTCCAAGAGACATCATTGGGGGACGCTCCAATGTCAGAACCAATTCCAGAGAATAGAGAGATCTCCATGAATTACACTAGTGTACATGAGATGATGGATAGAAATTCTATGGCTATTGATGATGCATTTGCATATCATGTTGCAAAAGGAATTATAGAATATGATGATATCGACCCTTGCTCTGTCGAAGAATGTCAACGAAGAGCGGATTGACCTAAATGGAAAGATGCGATCCAGGCTGAATTGGATTCACTAACAAAGAGACAGGTATTTGGGCCTATAACGTAGACACCCCCAGATATAAAACCTGTTGGCCATAAATGGGTCTTTGTTAGAAAGCGTAATGAGAAAAATGAGGTGGTTAGATATAAAGACCACTTCGTGGCGCAAGGTTTCTCACAACGCCCTGGAATCGACTACGAGGAGACATATTCTCCCGTAATGGATGTTATAACGTTCCGCTACCTTGTCAGTTTGGTAGTTTCTGAAAAACATGACATGCAGCTTATGGATGTGGTTACAGCATATCTCTATGGTGATCTAGATTCAGAGATATACATGAAGGTTCCAGATGGACTTCAATTACCCAAATCAAGTGGCTCTAAACCACGAAGTGCGTTTTCAATAAGATTAAAACGCTCACTGTATGGATTAAAACAATCAGGACGGATGTGATATAACCGTCTAAGTGACTACTTGATTAGGAAGGGATATATTAATAATGCAATATGCCCATGCGTGTTCATTAAATGAACAAGTTCCGGATTTGCAATCGTAGCAGTTTATGTCGATGACATGAACCTAATTAGAACTCTAGATGAGTTAAAGGAAACTGCTAAATACTTGAAATCCGAATTTGAGATGAAAGATCTTGGGAAAACACAGTTTTGTCTCGGTTTAGAACTCGAGCACCGTAGTGATGGGATTTTGATCCATCAATCTGCATATACTGAAAGGACCCGCCCCGGATTTCACCCCGAAAACCGAAGTGGCCTTACGGGGCCCACTTTTAGAAGAAATTCTACCAAAAATTTGGCGGAACTTCCCCTAAAATTAGACTACCCAAAACCTATATGAAAACATTTACACTTCTAAAACATCCATCCTTATTCTCCTGGAGCCACCTGCTCTCCAAGTCACAACTCCAATTTCACATATAATTGTCTCAACCCCAATACAATATTGATCCCACAGAT
>LYNE01001596.1:0-16329 GCA_001662545.1 Rosa x damascena | reverse complement strand
TTACTAAGGCATTCCCAATGCCAAAACCAAAGATCGAATAAATAAACAAGAATTAATTCCGTCGAAATCCCATTTCGAAAATCTTTCAGAAATCTCAAATCGACAAATAGAAACATAATATAAATAGTATAATTCCGGAAATCACCAAGGAAATAATTCGTCGAAAATCATGCTTTCAAATAAAGTCTTATATCGGAGATACTTATCGAAGGCTCAAAATCCATTTCCGAATCGTAATTGAAAATAATGTATAATTAATCTCCGAAAAATAAATCATATTTCCGAAATTAAGTTCATAACTGAAACTCATGAAAAAATCAATGTCAAATTATAATCCAAGACAAAATATTATGCTCGATAAATAAAACGATAATTAAATAAACCAATAATTTCAAAATAAATGCATGCATTATTTACTTAAAACAAAAGTCCACTCACAGTACTATATAGGCGACCACATGTATGAGTTCCTTCGTCGAGCAATAGTTCGGTACGTAGCCCTGTACATAAGTATAATTCGTGAATAACGATTCGGCAATTACATACGATTCTAATATCTTATCCTCCTAACCAAACTTCCAATTTCTTTCCCAATTTAATCCAACTTCACCCCTAATACCAACTCATTAGTTTAAAGGTTCTAGGGCAGAATCAAGAGAAATCCGACAGTTGGACTCTTGAAATTCAATGATCGACATCCCAAACTTCGGAATAATTGGAATCAATTCAAAACTCCTCCAATCTTCACCAACATCACAATTTCAAGCTGTACAGCAATTATAGAATTTAATAGGCTAAAAACCGAAGCCAAAAACCTGCCTTACGCGCCTCCACGCACCACCCACAGTGGCGGCACGTGGGGCCCACACGCCACCAGCCACCACCACCAATGGCCATCAAATTTTGACAGCAGCAACATCACAACAGACCCAACAATTTTCTCAACTACAACACATTCCAATTTTACCTTTAAGTGCACGAAATCAGCCGGTGAAATTTTTTCCAGAAAATTCAAAACCCTGGATTCAGGTTTCTCCTTGATTCTCCCTCTACGATGAAAATTGGAGTTAATGGCCTTAGGGTAAATGATCACTGCCTTGAGGCGCTTCGATTGACCCGGACTTGTCACCGGGGACCGCCGAAATTGGAAGAAATCGCCGGAATTAGTCAAATGGAACCGTCGGGCATTTGGGCTTTGATCTCACTTTTCCGACCAAAACACCATCACCTACGGCCACAGCCGTGAAGACGATGAGAAACCGAGTCGACCACCAATCGGGGCTCGCCTTCTAGTGGTCGGACGGCGCCGATCTCGACGGAGACAGTGGAAGACCGAAAGAAGAGGGAGAGAGAGGTCGGGAAAGAGGAAAGAGAAAATGAGAGAGTTACCGAGTGGGTAGTTTCCAAAAATGGAAGCTACCACAGTAACTTCTACCTTTTTGGCCATAACTTTTGTATAAGAACTCCGATTTTTATGTACCGCATATGCACGCGCTTGGTTTAACGTCCTCTAATACTTTCATGAAGAAAATTTTCTCAAATTTTGAACCGAACTAAAAGTCAACTTTTAGGGCCACTAAAAGTATCGAAACAAGGTAAAAAGTGAAAGTAGTTGTCGTTTACCATCCAAATGCCGAGTAAATCGGTAAATTTAGGTTTGGGATGTAACATATACTCAGAAAATACTAAGGCGTTTTAATGAAGATAAAGCAAAGCCTGTGAGTACTCCCATGATTGGTCGTAGTCTTGAGCCCGGAAAAGATCTGTTTCGTCCAAAGGATGAGGACGAAGAATCATTAGGGGCCGAAGTGCCCTATTTAAGTGCAATAGGCGCATTATTGTACTTAGCTCAATGTACAAGACCAGACATCTCATTCGCAGTGAACTTGTTAGCTCGACATAGCTCTGCTCCAACACACCGCCATTGGATTGGTGTAAAGACAGTCTTTTGATACCTAAGAGGTACGATTGATATGAGCCTATTCTATCCCTACAGAGAGAAAAGGAATGACGGAAATTTGGGATCGGACCCCAAGAGGCAAAACGCCACCGTCCATGGAATTGTCGTCGACGCCGCCACCGTCCATGGTGACCGGCGTTCCCCTACTTCCCTCCATCAAAACGATAATGATGTTTTGATGGGTTTTGCTGATGCAGGGTACCTCTATGACCCTCACAAAGGTCGCTTCCAAACAGGTTATGTCTTTACCATGGGAAGCACTGCGATATCTTGGAGGTCTACGAAACAGACTCTTGTTGCTACTTCCTCAAATCATGCAGAGATTATTGCTCTACATGAAGCCGTGCGAGAATGTATATGGCTAAGGTCTGTAATTAGGCACATTCAAGGAAGTTGTGGTTTGAAGTCTACCACGGATGAACCTACATGCATTTATGAGGATAATGCAGCTTGTATTGAGAAAATGAAGTTAGGTTTCATCAAGGGCGACAACACCAAGCATATATCGCCTAAATTCTTTTATAATCAGCAACAACAATCACTTCTAAAGATTGAAATGAATCAAATCCGATCAGAGGATAATGTAGCGGACTTATTCACTAAGTCGTTACCTAAATCCACCTTCGAGAAACATGTGAAGAGTATCGAATTGAGAAAATTATCTGAACTCCCATGATTGTAGCAATCAGGGAGAGATATCGACATCAGGAGGAGTTATATATGATGTCTACATGTTCAATCTCGAAGAGTGAATGACGTGTTGTACTCTTTTTGTGCTTCGACTAGGGTTATTTTTGTCCCACTGGGTTTTTGTTATCTGACAAGGTTTTTAACGAGACAACGGATGAAGCGTCACCACCAAGTTTGAGCGGTACAAGGGGGAGTGTTGAAGGAAAATCGACTTTGTGTGCCTAATCAAACTAGGAGTAGTTTCATGATTGTAATAGAAAGAAGGTTCTAGAATTCCTAATTCTACTCGGATTAGTTTTCCTTGTAACATTAGAACATGTACTTTGTAATCTCTATATATAGGGCTCCTATTCTCAATAATGAAATACAATTCTCTCATCAATCTCTCTCAATTCTATTATCCTTAAACACAATCAATACTTTCTATTTCTAGACATAGCTGATCGTCCCACTAATTATCAAACATCTAATTTCAGATAAAGAATGTATGTTAATGCAAATAAATATTGTTAAAATATTAACAATAAGCGGACTGAATAAAAAAGAATGCTTAGAAATGCTTAGAAGGGGAAGAACACATACAAACAGGCAATATTATTCCATGCCTCCCCATTTCCTGGATCAAGCTGAACAGCCCGTGTAAAGCCATCTAGTGCCTTCTCAATGTCCCTATCCTGTAATATTGAATGGATGGAGCAAAAAGTTCAAAACTTGCAAGATAAGACAAAGGTAAAACGGCACATGATGCGATATCACTCTTACCATTGTGATGCATGATAGTGTGTGAGTCTGTTGTGTGTAATCAAAAAATTAAAATAATAACTGAACATAATAATATAACGTTTTACGGATCAAATAAGTTACCTTTAATGCAGCAGCCCCTAGGGCAAACCAGCCATCAGGATACAGAGAATTCAAGGCCATTGCAGACTCCCTAAAATATGACATACAGAATATCATTGTCCATTAATATCGTTAATGAGTTATAAAGTTTCATTTTTAAAAACAAAAAGAAAACGAGAACAATCTACTAAACAAGAGTTGTGAAGATTATCAACCAAACAAAATCATATCTAGGAAGCAGGAAGGATTAGGAAGGCTTCAAAGATAAAATACCACAGAAGTTTTGATGTTCTATATTGCCCCCTATTGTATGCACTGCGTGCAAGAGACCTCTGTCACGTAGAACAAGCAATATTAGGAAAACTCTATAGAAGTGATGACAGGACCCGCCCCGGATTTCACCCTGAAATTTGAGGTGGCCTTGCGGGGCCCACCTTAGAGATAACTCAATCTAGAATTGGCCGAGTTACCCCTAAAGTGGACTACCCAAAACATTAACTCACAATATATCAGAGCCAAACGAAGAAGTACAGAAGCTATTCATCAACTATGCCTCGAACCACGTACGCCCGACCTCAACTAATAACACCTGCAAACTGGGTATTAGAAACCGAAAGGCCCAGGGGAAAGTAGACGAAAAACATTAGCGTGAGTGGACAAAAATAAACAATTTAAAAGAAAAAGGATTTCATACTTTCCCACATTTATTCTCTTAAAAATCTGATGCATGCAACAATAAGAAAACACATTTAGCTTTAAATCCAAGAATTTCAAAACGATAAACCGACTAGCCTCGCTAGCCACAACATTCGAAAAATATATCGTAAAACCAAAATCTCGTTTCTCAAAAAGATAAGACCAGCCCCGCTGGCTACAATGGAAATCAGACTAGCCCCGCTAGTCAAGCAACGATAAGATATGGGGAAGAAGTTTCACCATACTAAAGAATGGAGCCTCCCAGGCTCGGGTCGGAGTGTCCCACACTCTGGAGTATCCCATGCTCTGCTCTACTCACCCACGAACACATAGTAAGCAGGGAGGAGTACTAATAGGCTAGCTAGCAATAAAATAAGGCGACCACGGTATGGCGGGGTAAAAACCATTCAAAATCCAGTAAAACTATAAGGCTTCCCCATAAGTCCCGCGAATAAAACAAAAACACTAGTACGATTCCCAACCGTACCAGGAAATTCTAGTAAAAAGTTTCATAAAGTAACAGCGTGTCCCACACGCTAAAATAATAGTTAGATCAACATCAAGGTATTCCCAATGCCAAAACCGAAAGTCGATAGATAAATAAGAAATAACTTCATCGAAATCCCATTTCGAAAATCTTTCCAAAAATCTCAAAACAACGAATAGAAATATACTTAATTCCGGAAATCACCTCGGAAAATTACTTCAAAGAAATTTCACATGAATCACAAATTCAAAATCGAGCATAAAAACTTTAATTCGAAAATCCAATTGACATAGTAATAAAATATTTAAATCCGTTTAATATGCTCGATAAATTAAAACAATAATTTAGGTCACTAATTCATTTCCCAAAGCAAATCAAGACAAATCAACAATAATTTCCCGAAAGCAAAAATATAGTAACATGGATTAAATAAATAAATAATTAATTCAGGAAAAACATTTGCATGCATCCATATTTAAAAGCAAAGGTCCACTCACAGTACTATTGGGTGACCACGCAAACAAGTTCCTTCATCTAGCCGTAGCTTGCAACATCGTCCTGTACACAATTATATTTCCATAAACTACAATCCGAATAAATAATTAGAAACCTAAACGAAACCTCGAAAATCCCTATCTCCATTACTTCTCAAATTCAACCCGAATCACACCCATAACACCAATTCCTCAATTTACATATTCCACAACGAAAACGAGGGAAATCCGACGGCCGGATTTTCCACAATTCAATCACAAAACTTCAAACTTCGGAAATTCACAAACAATTCCAAACTCCTCCAAAATTCACCAAACTTCACATACAAGCTCTACAATAATTATACAATTTAATGGGCTAAAAACTAGAATTAAAACACTGCCCTACATGCCTCCACTCGCCACCCACAATGGCAGGGCGTGAGCCCCACGCGCCGGCAGCCACCACCTACTAAACAGACCCAACATTTTTCACAACTACAACAAGTTCCAATTTTACCTTGAAAGGCTCCAATTTGGCCGGTGAAATTTTTCCATAAAAACCCAAGAACCCTAAAATTTGAAATCGTCGATTCGACCTCCACATTGCAAATCGTGGCTCAAGGATAGGGGGGAAATGAACCATGGCAAAACCGCACCTTCGACGCCTGTTTGGTGACCGGAATCGCCGGAAATCGACGAAACCTCCGTTCGGCTACAGTAATCTTCATGGCTCAATTCCGAGCTCCACCGGCCGAGCCACCGCAAAACACCACCACAGGCGTGACAAGGAGGAGAAGGCGAGCCAGCTGGTGCCCGGATTCCGTCATGGGTCGGCCGGAGAAGGGAGAAATCAGAGGAAGAAGAAATCGAACCGAAGAGGAAGAAAGGGTCGGGGGAGAGGAGAGAGAAAAGCCGGTAGGTTTCCAAAAATGGAAACTTACCACAGTAACTTGGCTATTTATAGAAACTTACCACATGAACAGTAACTTTAGTATTTCGCTTAAAACTTTCGCATACAAACTCCAATTTTTACGTACCACATATCCACTCGCTCGGTTTAACGTCCTCTACAACTTTCATGAAGAATATTTTCATAAATTTTGACCCGAACAAAAAGTCAACTTTTAGGGCCACTAAAAGTACTAAAACGACAGTAAAAGTGAAAGTAAAGGTCGTTTACCGTCCAAATGACTAGTAAACCGGTAAATTCAGGTTCGGGACGTTACAAGTGAACTGAGAGAGATTTATGAAGAAATAGTAGGATGGGATCACCTTAGCCCGAGCCGACCTATCGTTTGAAACTTCTAGGGCTTTTGAAAGCAGGCATCATCATTAGTAACGTCACGTACCCAATGAACACCTACAAAACTTTTTCAAGTAAGCGATACAGTTTGCTCTAAATTTTTTCGTGCACATATTATAGATTTGTAGGTGAATGAACCTAGAAAAGAGATACTAAGCAAATCACTATTCGTACACAGTGATGCGTCTATTGACACAAGAATGGTGGATGTAAATAAAATAGCAACCCATACTAAACTAGAGATTAAAGAAAAACAAAACTTTTTCAAACACAAATAATTCTTTTGCGTACAAAAGTTGAAAGGAAGCCCAATACATACCATATTGATCAGTTCAACAGCTGCTACTTTTTCTCCAATAGGCTGTTTTTAATATGATATCTCACATGACTCAATTTAGAAGGGAAGCATGAAAATAAAAAATAATACATAAAAGAGAAATTGAGTTTTCAATATGTTGCTTCATACCTATAGCAGAATATTAGATTATCCCATAATTCCAAGTCCTCAAAAATTTTGATTGCCTCTCCTATCAGACCACAGCGGACACAAAGTTCACCATATTCCCTAAAATGGAACGAGAAAAAATAACAAGAAGCACTGCCAATAAGAAACAACAAGAGAATTAAAAAAAGACATTTGCAGAGCAAAACAAACCCACTACATAAATCAAAAGTCAACAAAAGATGAAGATATACTTCCGCAAGGCTGAAACTGTAGGGATATGAATCCCATAGCAGAAAGGAATCCTGTCTGCCACTCCTGGAGAGGGCTCCTTGATACCCTAAACCTGAAATAACAATTTATTCTGAGTTTCTACTATAAAATTGTAGACACCAAAAACTTAATGAAAATAAAATTCATTAAATAGTTTGGTCAACACTTGAAATTATGACCGAACAAATTTAGTCGGCATGTGGGTCCCACAAAATGTGCACGTGGCTTATGAGTAAACAGAACCAAGCAGACTCAGGGAATGACACGTGGCGGGATACAAAAAGCCAGATGGCAATAAATAAATTTGTTCTGACTTAATCAGCTGATATTAAGGCAGATCAATTAAATTAAATCAATTGATTCCGAGGCAAATCAAGTATTAAATTTCGTCCGCTGATTAGATATCAATTTATTTAAATTGACAATCAAGATGAAAATCAGCCATCAAATTAATTGGCTAATTCCTTAATAATTGTGATTAAATCAGTTAATTAGGACTGATTGATTTGATTATGTTATTAAGAAAAATGCAATTAATTACGTGTCATCAAGACATTCCAAATGAAGAGAGACGCCGACACTATAAATACTCCTTCACAAATCAAGAGAAGAACTTGAGCCAAAAATAGAGAAGAAGACACTCTCAAAATTTCTGAAGACTCCCAAGCTTGTGTGAAGAACCATCAAGCTGCCAAATAGCCGGTTCCTCACCAACCTCAAGCCAAAGCACTCGTCACGTGTCAACTCTCATGACCATCTTCCAACTTAAGATCAAGAGTCAAGCCCTTGAGTAAAATTCATCGTCGGAGATAGAATCAGAGGATTACCAAAGATTGTAACCCGCACTTCAATTAATAAAATTATTATTTTGTACACGTGTCTGCATTTTGTTTGTTTTCAAATTCCCGTGTTTACAAATTGGCACGCCCAGTGGGACTTCTTTGCCTCTCATCTCCTTCTCTGTAAGACGGTTCCAGACAAATCCATTAGAGCAATGGCTTCCAAGAACACTCAAGTCATCTCGAAGAACAAGTCTAAGACAACGACCACCAAATCGAGCAGCAGCTCATCTGGTCATGTCACTCGAAGCATGGCAAAGGTTCAGCCAACAACATTTGTGCCTTTGCCTTCTAAGCCTCGCCAACCAATCATTACCCTGGAAAGTTTAGGGGTAGGGAAGCATGTCCCTCGAAGTGAAGAGAGACAAGCTCCAACTACAAAATCAAGGGAGCGGTCGTTCTCACCTGCCTCTGATGACAATTCAAGCACCGGATCATACCATGGAAGTCCTGATCCAGAAGAAAATAACACTTCTGGGATGCGGTCGGACAGTGTTTCTCACCACTCAGCAATGCAAGTCAAGATGACTGGGGCAACCACGCTCGAAGAGCAGGTAGCTAATCTGATGGAGGTGGTTCAAAAGCTCACTAATACCGTCGAAGAAAAAGATATGCAGATTGCTCAACTTTGGAGCAGGCTCGAGAAACAAAATGATGAGGATTCTACTAGGATTCCATACAAGAATGACAAAGAGAAACAAGAAGAAACTTCAAAGACAAATGACAAAGACAGTGAAAGTCCACTAAGTTCTTTGTCTGTCCAGCAGCTGCAAGACATGATCAACAACTCCATTAGAGCTCAATATGGAGGTACCTCTCGTGATTCTCTCACATACTCCAAGTCGTACACAAAAAGAGTGGATAGCTTGAGGATGCCATATGGGTACCAACCGCCCAAGTTTCAGCAATTCGAGGGGAAGGGCAATCCAAAACAACATATTGCTCATTTTGTCGAGACTTGCAACAATGCTGGAACGGAGGGAGATCATCTTGTTAAGCAGTTTGTACGTTCATTAAAAGGCAATGCCTTCGAATGGTACACTGATCTGGAACCTGAGTCAATCGATAGTTGGGATCAAATGGAGCGTGAGTTCTTGAATCTTTTCTATAGCACGAGACGTACAATGAGCATGATGGAACTTACTAGCACCAAGCCATGGAAGGATGAACGCGCAATTGATTACATCAATAGGTGGAGTTCGTTCAGTCTCGAATGCAAAGATCGACTGTCAGAAGTATCTGCAGTGGAAATGTGCATCCAAGGCATGCACTTTGATTTGCTATACATCCTGCAGGGGATCAAGCCCCGTACGTTTGAAGAGCTGGCTACTCGAGCACACGACATGGAGTTGAGTATAGCTAGCCACAAAGGGAAGAAGGAGTCAATTGTTGACCAAAGGAAAGACAAGGTCTTCAGAAGCAAGATTGATAAGGCACCGAAGAAATCTGCAAAAGAATCGATGACCGTCAACATTGCCCCAGTCAAAATCTTGACACGAGATAAGGAGGTTAAGAAAGTTGAGCCAACTCGCACCTATGACAGAACAAAGCGTTCGTTGAAGGAATGGCAACAAAAGACATATCCCTTCCCAGATTCTGACGTGGCAGGCATGTTGGAAGATCTACTTAAGAAGAAGGTGATAGAGCTCCCAAAATGCAAGCGGCCTGAGGAAATGCATCGTGTTAAGGATCTGAAATACTGCAAGTACCACCGGCTCGTCAATCACCCAGTGGAGAAATGCTTTGTTCTGAAAGATTTAATAATGAATCTCGCCAAGCAAGGAAGGATTAAGCTGGATGTCGACGATGTTGCTGAGGTAAACTGCACTACCATGGTGTTTGGTTCATTTAGCCTACCCCGTTGCCTCCTCTTCCAATGAAAGCACTATATCAGCTTTCGAGAAAGCCATGCATAAACTCAAAGTTGGAGGAAGTCAAGCCAACCCAGCAAGCGAGCTTCGTACCTGTTGTAACCCCTAAAATTGACTCAGTTGTTGATGACAAGGGATGGATACTTGTCACTCAAAAGAAGGCACGTAAGAGCCCATCGCCATGTGTACCTATCACTCAAGAAAAATATAAGAAGTCATAAAAAATCGTCAGTGTCTCGAGAAAGGTAAGACAACATTTGTCAAAGAAAGGGGCGATCCTTTTGTTCGAAGACCCCATGGTGTGGCTTCATCAACAAAAGCCTTTCCCAAGAAAGGTAACAAACAAGAGAAGGTGAGAGCTGCCCACATGATAACAAGCTACAAATTTGGTTCGAAGGATTCTGCCAAGGCTGAGTCAAGCACGGTCAATACGAACCAAACGTCAAAGGAGAACGAGGTGTTGAAGCAGCTAGAAGACCTACCATTGCACTTTAGCATCTCTGATCTACTACAATTGCCAAAATCGACAAGATGTGCTTTGGTACAGGTGTTGATCGACATAGGCAAGAACTCCACAGACATTAACAAGGTGAAACCGAAGGAATGTGTCACGTATGTTGCAGATTGTGATGCCATCCACTTTACAGATGAAGACCTTTAGTTAGGCTCTAAGCCGCATAATAGACCTCTCTTCGTGTCAGGGTATGTGCGAGATCAAAAGATAAACTGCATGCTTGTAGACGGAGGGTCCGCTGTAAACATCATGCCTAGATCGACTATGAAGCAGCTTGGCATCAACGTGGAGGAGTTGTCCCGAAGCCGTCTCATGATTCAATCTTCAACCAAGGGGGACAAAGAGACATAGGGATGATCAGAGTAGATATGATGATTGGAGAAATGAAGTCGAATACTCTGTTCCACGTGATCGATGCGAAGACCTCCTACAATTTATTGTTAGGACTACCGTGGGTTCACGAAAATGGTGTCGTCCCCTCCACTCTTCATCAATGCTTCAAGTTCTACGATGGAGGAGTAAAAACAGTAGCAGGTGATACTAAACCATTCACTGAAGCTGAATCTTACTTTGTGGATTCCAAGTTCTACATGGATGATGAAACAATAAAGGAAGTTCTCCCAGTTGGAGTACCCTCTACAGGGAAGACTGCAGAGGTGCGTAATAAGTAAGTGGAATCCAGCATGGCAAGAAATTCCACTGAGGGACCACATAAAGTTTCATCGGAAACTAAAGTGACAGCTTCAAAGAACAAAATCAGCTCCTCTGCTCCAGTTCTTCGTTACGTGCCTAGGTCTAGGCGAAAAGAAGGGGAGTCTCCTTTTGTGGAGGCAAATGAGCAAGAACGTCCGCGAAAGCTAGATGAGAAGGACGTAGAATTGTTAATAGAAATATCAACCATACCGTTGACCAAGTTGAGCAACGCAAGACAGAGCATGGGACACTTCCTGACAAAAGGACAAAGGAAGGATTCGACCATAACGCTTACAAGCTGCTGGCAAAGGCTGGATATGACTTCGGTTCGTCAAGCAAGGAAGGTGGCCAAGTCATCCCTGGTAAAAAGGTGCATGAGCTTAATGAATCTCAAAGGAGGTTAAGAGAGCAAGGATGCACAGCTAACCCTGCTAATGCAGGTCTTGGTTTTGTAGGCAAGCACGCAACACATTAGTGTTGAGGTAGTAGAAGAAGAGGCTCAAGAATCTGAATCTTCCTCTCGCGTTTCGGCATTTGACCGCATTCATCCTAATTCTCAAGTTGCGATGCCTGAACAAGTTGATGAGCTGGCACCTCGAGTCTCTGTATTTGATCGTGTCGATACTTCAACAAGCCGAGTCTCAGTGTTCAATCACATCACCCAAACGACCACTCGAGCTTCCATGTTCAATAGGTTGTCATCTTTCGATGAAGGAAATAAGAAATCTGAGTCAGCCCCTCGAAAGTCAGCACTTGAGAGGATACAGGCACCCAAAGAGCAACAAAGGCGAAAGAGAAAGGGGATTGACGACCAAGGAAATGACAAAGAGATTCGAAGTCTCATTCCGTCACGCATGAAGCGGTGCTCTATGTTAGAGGTGAGCTCAAGCGAACAACTCAAAGTGAAGGAGCACACCATCGTACTCACTGGCCAAGTCGGAACTAGTAATGTTGATGGTAATTGCGAAAATGAGATTGTACAGTCTGCTTATCATATCACGGTAGCAGAAGCAGAGGCTTTCGAAGAAGATGACCATGATCATTCCGAGGATGAAGTAGATGAAGCTCCTCCAGAACTTGATGATGGGGGGCAAGCTACTGTCTACGAGCTTAAAGAGCTCAATTTGGGAACTGAGGAAGATCCAAGACCTATCTTCGTTAGCGCTTCGTTGAGTCCTGAAGAAGAAAAGAAATACTATGATCTGCTGCTTGAATATAAAGACGTATTTGCATGGACGTACAAAGAAATGCCTGGTCTTGACCCAAAGGTAGAGGTTCAAGTCTCGCAGTTAAACCTGAGGCTCGACCGATCAAGCAAACACAAGGACGCTTTCGGACAGAACTTCTTCCTCAAATTGAAGCTGAAGTTGATAAGTTGATTGCTGCGGGTTTCATTAGAGATGTTCAATATCCTAAGTGGATTGTAAACATTGTTCCTATCAAGAAGAAGAATGGACAACTCCGTGTATGTGTGTGGACTTCCGCGACTTAAATGACGCGTGTCCGAAAGATGACTTCCCTTTGCCCATTATTGAACTCATGGTGGATGCAACAACAGGGCATGAAGCTTTTTCCTTCATGGATGGGTCATCTGGGTACAATCAAATTAGGATAGCCTTAGAAGATGAAGAGCTTACTACGTTCCGTACTCCTAAAGGCATTTACTGCTGCAAAGTCATGCCATTCGGGTTGAAAAATGCTGGTGCAACATATCAACGTGCTATGCAGAAAATCTTCAGAGACATGCTTCACAAGTATGCGGAATGTTATGTCGACGATTTAGTGGTCAAGTCAAAAAGGAGGACGAATCACTTCCAAGACCTAAGAAGGGTGTTTGATAGACTACGCAAGTACCCGCTCAAGATGAACCCCCTCAAATGTGCTTTTGGAGTTAGTTCAGGCAAGTTTCTTGGATTCATTGTGAAACATCGTGGCATTGAAGTAGACCAATCAAAGATTAAGGCCATTGAAGACATGCCTGAGCCAAAAAATTTACGCGAGTTAAAAAGTCTCCAAGGACGACTTGCCTTTATTAGACGGTTTATATCAAACCTCGCAGGCCGTTGTCAGCCGTTTAGTAGACTTCTGAAGAAGGATGTGCCTTTCGTATGGGATGAAGCTTGCCATAACGCCTTTGAAAGCATAAAAAAGTACTTGGAAAACCCTCCAATTTTAGGTGCACCCATCCTTGGGAAGCCGCTTATCCTCTACATTGCTGCTCAAGAGCGATCACTCGGAGCGCTCCTAGCTCAAGAAAATGAAGCAAAGAAGGAGAAGGCGTTGTATTACTTGAGTCGAACTCTCACAGGACCGGAATTGAATTATCCACCGATAGAGAAAATCTGTCTCGCACTCGTCTTCGCCATCCAAAAGTTAAGACATTACAAACAAGCTTACACCGTGCATCTAGTGGCACGAGCTGGCCCAGTCAAGTTTGTGATGTCACAACCAATCTTAACAGGGCGAATGGCAAAATGGGCGCTACTCCTTAATCAGTATGAAATAATATACATACCGGCCAAAGCGGTTAAAGGATAAGCATTGGCTGATTTCCTAGCGGATCATCCTATTCCTGCGGATTGGGAGATTTCAGATGAGTTGCCAGATGAAGAAGTCTTTAATACATAAATCCTCCCTGCTTGGCAAATGTTCTTCGATGGGTCTTCACAAGTAGATGGGGCAGGAGCTGGTGTGGTCTTCATTTCTCCGCAAAGGCAGATATTGCCTTATGCCTTTACTCATGGTGAGTTATGTTCCAATAATGTTGCTGAGTACCAAACACTAATTATGGGACTACACACCGCAACTGAAATGAAAATCTCAAATCTGGAGGTGTATGGAGACTCGTAGTTAGTAGTTGATCAATTACTAACTATCTATGAAGTGAAGAAGGAGGATTTAGTTTCTTATTTTCATCTTACCACACAATTCTTAAAGGATTTTGATGCTGTCACACTAACACATGTGCCAAGAAAAGAAAATCAAACAGCAGACGCTTTGGCCAACTTAGTAGCAACTTTGACATTATCAGAGGATGAAATCATACACCTTCCAATCTGCCAACGGTGGGTCGTACCAACAATCTCTGAGCTTTGGCATGAATACTCCAATGTTGTCTCTGTTTACGTGATTGATGTGGATGACTGGAGGTACCCGTTGATTGATTACCTCGAGCGAAATAAGTTGTCTGATGACCCAAACCAACGCTCGGATATAAGAGAAAGAGTATCACGCTTCTTCTACTATAAGGAGACTCTTTATTGACGATCATCCATTGGATTGCTTCTTAGATGTCTGGGGAAAGAGGAAGCTGCTAAGGCTATGGAGGAAGCTCATTCAGGAGTATGCAGAGCTCACCAGTCAGGTCCTAAGGTCCATTTTCAAGTGAAGAGGATGAGTTAGTATTGGCCCACTATGGTTAAAGATTGCATGGAGTATGCACAAAGGTGTCAAGCTTGCCAGTTTCATGCAAACTTTATCCATCAACCACCAGAGCCATTGCATCCAACGATTGCTTCCTACCCCTTTGATGTGTCGGGACTTGACGTTGTTGGGCCCATAGCTCCGAAATCCTCCGCCAGTGACTCATACATTCTAGCAGCTACGGATTCCTTTTCAAAGTGGGCAGAGGTGGTACCGCTTAAAGAAATAAAGAAAGAAAATGTTGTAGACTTCATCAAAGGGAATATCATTCAACGATATGGTGTTCCTCGCTGCATCATCACAGACAATGCCAAGTATTTTTCCAATATAGTGCCATGGAGAAACTCTATGAGAAATATCACTTCAAGTTACACTTTTCTTCTATGTACAATGCCCCGGCAAATGGGTTGGCTGAAGCATTCAATAAGACATTGTGTAACATTTTGAAGAAAGTTGTCAGCAAAACAAAAAGGGATTGGCATGAAAGAATGGGCAAGGCGCTCTGGGCCTATAGAACGACATATCGAACTCCCATGAAAGCTACACCTTACTCCCTTGTATATGGTGTTGAAGCTGTCTTACCCTTGGAGAAACAAATTCCATCTCTGAGGATTGCTTTGCAAGAAGGACTAACGTACTGATGAAGAGAACGTCAAGTTACGCCTTAAGGAGTTGGAAGCCTTAGATGAAAAGAGACCTTATACATGAAGATTTGCTTGATTACTTTTTAACTACCACTTTTTCATATTTCTTGTATCTTTTTAAGTTTTTTCTTTTTTTCTTTTTGCAGTTCATACAGTGTCCTATGCGATCACCCAGAAAAGCTGAGACTTGCGCAGACCACCAAGCATACATCTCATGTGAAAATATATAAGCCACTTCTTCGGAAGAAAGCACTTGCCTGAGTGACATTGCTAACATCTAAAGCAACATGGCTGTAGTTCTCTAACAGTTGATAGACGTTTCGTCCGTCACCAGGCATAGAAAGTGTCAATAAATAAAATGAAGTAATGACAGGGGGGACACGCACGTATTGGGAGAGAGAGAGAGTGACTGACAGTTTTATTAATGGAGAAGGAACAAACTTGAACTTCAGTGCTTCTCAAAATGCAATGAAAGCTTTACTCTTCCCTTTTATCATATTGCATAATATATTGGTACAACAGGAGTTAAAAAAATGTTGAAATGAGCTGCTAGAATATAAACTATTAACTACAGTGTATCATCATGTATGATTAGATAATAAACACAATCAAAATGACATGGAACCCATTCTTCTTAATCACTTATATAATGCATGGACTACACAGAACAACCTAACTCCAGTTCTATTATTACTTTTTATATAATTAAATATAGAATTAATTACTCACTTGTAATGCATGGACTACAGAGAAAAATCTAACTCCAGTTCTATTGTTACTTTTTATATAATTGAACATGCTTATTACAAAGTGGTGATTAACTCCTTAACAAAGAAGAGATCTTTCTGGGTTCAAATCCCTTAAACCTTAAGTCTGAAATTTTAACAAGGAAAAATGTGAGTCTAGTGGAGAGTGGACGACATGGTGTAGACCCAAATTTATCAAATATATTCTGAAAAAAAAAAAATTAAATAAATAAATAAAGCGAGATACTCTAACAAAAACTTTCAATCAATTCTACATATACTAAATGTGGATCCACTGTTCATCACTGTTCATGTAACAGTGGAGTGACGGTTCTGCCCCTGGTCTTTTACCACAATTTCCAGGCTGCCAAGGAGAGTCGGTATTTGTTATTATAATTTTTTTTTTTTTTGGGTGTGTGTGGATAAGTT
>LYNE01001595.1:34121-51824 GCA_001662545.1 Rosa x damascena | reverse complement strand
ATCTCTTCCACAATTATTCCTTCAGCAGCAAAACATTGGTTTCTTTGATTCAACACCTGCACAGCCAAGAGACAATTAGTCTCCACAACAACTCTTCCTCCCCCACACTCCTTCACGGCCTCCAAACCCTCTTTAATTGCCAAAAAATTGGCCACTACACTTGAAAGTTGATGGGACAGCCTTTGACCACCAGCTAACACCAACAAACCTTGATGATTTCTTACCACAAAACCCGTGCCAAATTGCTGTACATTAAGGGAGACAACTCCATCACAATTTAGTTTTATAATGCCAACCTCCGGGGCCTTCCACCTACTTTCCACATCCCCATTAACAGCAACTCCACTATCTCTATTTGCTGTCCCCTTTCTAATATTTGCATTATTCCATTCAGCCAAAAGTCTCACACCATTATTAAATATACGATCAGACGTCTCAGAACGTTCTTGATGATAAGACTTATTTCGATCATGCCAGTTCATCCAAAGCAAGATAACAAGCAACTGGAGCTCCTCATCTGCCAGAGTTTTCATCGCATGATCAAAAAAAGAAATAAACGAGGGATACTGACCCGATGACAAAGAAGAGAAAAAAGTCGCCCTTTCAAACACCGCAACGCAGGCCGCACAACTCCATGTTGCGTGTACAGGCGATTCATTCTCTTGATGGCACCGGAAACATTGAGCCGTCTGAGTAATCCGCTTCCACTGAAGCGCCTCCATGCATGGGATAAAACCCATAGAACAGCGCCATAAGAAATGAAGCATCTTTGGGGGAACTTTGAGTTTCCACAAATGCTTCCAGTAATGCAAGGGAGCAAAAACTTGATTCAGGCTAGCCTCCCTGACCTCCTCTCTTGCCAACCAGTAACCACTCTTCACTTCATACCTCCCATTTTTGCAATAATGCCAAATGCAGGCATCTGGTCTTCCAGTTCTAATGAGGGGAATCTTCAGAATTGCTTCTCGTTCTTGCTCACTAAAAATTTGCTCCAAAAGTGACAGATTCCATACACCTCGCTCCACCATCAAGTCTGCCACAGACATATCAGAAGCAACCCCATTTCTAATCGATAATTTGAAATTCTCCATACCAGGAACCCAAGGATCTCCAAACACTTTTATACTTCGTCCATCTCCCACCCTCCACCGAACACCCTTTTCTAAGAGCTCTTTACCCCAAATAAAGGATCTCCATAAATAAGAAGCATTAGACCCCAACTTTGCTTCCATCACATTACGTTTAGGATAATACTTAGCTTTAAGCATACGGGCCACCAAGGAATTTGGGCAAACCAGCAACCTCCAGACTTGTTTACTAAGAAGAGCTTGATTAAAATGAATCAGTTCACGGAAGCCTAAACCACCATCTTTCTTAGAGAAACATAATCTGTCCCATTTTCTCCAATGAATTCCTTTTCCCCCCGACTTACCCCACCAATATTTAGCCAAGCACCTGTTGATTTCCTCACAAATACCAATTGGTAACTGGAAGACACTCATCGTATAATTAGGAATGGCTTGAGCCACCGATTTAATAAGCAGCTCCTTTCCAGCCTTTGATAACAGTTTTCCTTCCCAGCCTTCCACTCTCTTCCAAACTCGGTCTGCCAATGAGCTAAATAATTTTTTCTTATCCCTTCCTGTCACAGTGGGTAACCCTAGATAGCGTTCATGACAAGGAACAACAGGCATGTCAAGAGCATTACAGCAATCTTCACGTACATAGCTCAAAGTTTTCGGACTAAAAGTCATTGCTGATTTCTCCCGACTGATCTTCTGACCAGAAGCCTCCTCATAAATTTGAAAAATTTCTTTCAGGGTTATGCAATCAGCCACCGTTGCATCACAGAACAACAAACTATCATCCGCAAAAAATAGGTGTGACACAGAAGGAGCTCCCCGTGCAATAGAAACACCATGCAAAAATTTCTCCTGTTCTGCCCATTTAATCAAAGAAGAAAAACCTTCTGCCACAATTAAGAAGAGATACGGGGAGATGGGATCCCCCTGACGAATTCCACGGGTTGGGATAATCTTCCCATAAGGAGCTCCATGTAACAACACTGAATATGTAACTGTTTGAACACAGTCCATGATGAGCTTTATGAAGTGATTTGGGAAGTCCATCACCTCCATCATTCTTCTCAGGAAACTCCACTCAACTCTATCATACGCCTTGGCCATATCCAATTTCACAGCTATCTTCTGTCTACTCTTCTTACCCCTCCTCTTCAGACAATGAATAATCTCAAAAGCTGCAATAATATTGTCTTGAATTAATCGTTCAGAAACAAAAGCACTTTGTGTATCTGAGATCACCTCCGGTAGCACCACTTTCATTCTATTAGCCAAAGTCTTCGAAATAAGCTTGTAGATCACATTGCATAGGCTAATTGGCCGAAATTCTGTTACCTTCTTCGGCTCTGGCACTTTTGGGATTAAAGCAATAAGAGTATGATTAAGTTCTGCCACACTACCATTACCATTCAAAAAGCTCAAGCAAACATTCACCACTTCCTCTGTCTAGATGCTACATCCCTGGAAAAGTAAGCATTTTACATCTTGCAAATTTGTGATCCTCTTTCACTTTCACAATTTATACTTGGCAGATGTACAGGATGGGAGTGGTTTCTCTCTAATTATGACAATCCCATTTTCACTTTTGCTGGCTGAAAATTAGCTGTTCTTTGTTAAGAGCACTCCGTGGGCACTTGGGTTGAACAAGTACAATGAACTTTTGGGACAGCACATGCTATATAATATAAGCACGGGGTTTGTACAACTCCATCCAATTGTGTTCAAGTACTTGTGCATTTTCTCTTCATGCAATAAAATGCATAGACACCAAGCATAAACATAAATTAAATAAAGTATTACCTGGAGAAATTGCGGAACTAATTTGTTTGGAGGCTGAGTAGATCTGCTTAACAAAAGGCATTTTCTTTATAATCCATTCTCCAAGAGAGAAAACAGTGGCCCCCATCCATGAGGAAACAAAGACGCCAACAAAGAATACGAAAAGTAAGGGTGTGGTAAATCCAAGTCCTGCATCACAAACGAAGAGCCTTGAGACACACACGGGATTCCCATCATTCAGTAAAAAACTCAAAACAAAACTGTGTAAAGCAAGAAATTTTTTATTGAGAAATTTTCACATTAGAAAGAAAAACATGGTTTTTTGTAAACATCTTTGACTTATTAGGTGGGCACTCATTACAAGCTAATATTTCCCACACAAGCCATCAACTAAATCGCATTTGGCATTAAATCATCATAGCATTTCTGCACTGGGTCTGTTATCTACTAGGCATTACAACTTAAGCTCTTCAGATTTTATGCAACCGCAGACATTCCTACAAGACTGAAGCTCCATCATTAACTGCATTTGCTTCGCCGTTAAGCACATCTGAACTTAAACTATGAGGTCAAATATCAAATTGTTTCTATCACAATGGACAAGCAAATGCTCAGTGACCACGTATTCTTCCCTGCACTTTCCAAAATCGTATTATCTTGCCAACCTTCCTACCTCAAAATCAAAATTGATGTTCACAATAAAACTACCCCACTTTATGGTCCTTAAAGAGTGGCATCACCAAAAGTTATACAACCGCCAAAAAAAAAATTGTATCAGCTATAGAAGGCAACAACTATTATCAAGTTTTTGGCTGTTTGCCTTACATTTTAAAGCTGGTTTTCAACAAAGATCTCCAATTATACATTGATAACTTACCAAAGGTCTCGATGCCAAGCAGCTCATAGAGTCGACTGAAGAACCCATGAACCACCATGTAATGAAAAAAGTAACAGAAACGGGGAAAAGAACTACACTGCAAACAATTCAAGACAACTCTAGGCTTAGAAAATCCTGTGAAGGTCCTACACCGGGGGTCGGCTGCCGCTCGGCTGAGCCTCCGCTGTAGTTTGAGTTGGCGGAGTCTGGTAACTAGCCTGGGGTTCCCCGCTGGGGTTGACCAGTGTGCTGAATAGTGCACGGTTAACATTAACCGCTGGATTAACGTTGACCATGGGGTTGGTGGGGTGGGCATTGGTGGGTTGATCCGCCTGCTCTTCAGCGTTTCCCCTGCTATCGTTAGTCATGGTGGATGTGGTGGGATGGCCTTTTGTTCAAGGATTCCCACAGACGGCGCCAATGTTAATGTTTAAAGTTTAGCGGTAGCTAAACCCTTACTAACGCTGGTCCGATGCGCGGACCGCTATCAACGATACTCAGAGTTCTCACTACCTGTCAAGTAAAATACAGAGGACGTCAGAGGGAGACAGCGCTGGGCGGTCTTCTCTTCTCCGATGCCTAAGTTAGTCAATGTATTTATGTTGACAAAGTAACAGTAGGTTAGCATTAATTGCGTAATCAGTGAGGAGAGAGGAGAGAACCTTTTATAGGTGAGGAGGGAACTGATCTTCTCCATGTTTTCGATGTGGGACTGATGTGCTTCAGTCCCCAGCTTCTGAAGCTACTGATGCCAACTTGGCATGGCGGCGCGTCAGCAGCGATCTAGAGGCGAGCCCGGGCTTAGGCGATAGCCTGTTTGGCTGTGTTTCTGTGGGTCACTCATTTGGCGGGAGTTGGTACCGCTAGTGGCAGCATGAGTGTGGCTCATTATAGCTAATTATGCTTGTGAATTCCTATGTAAGTACACTCAATAAATCATTTATTATTTGCTGATGATAGTATGATTTATGCACATGCTTCTTTGGAGACATGCTATGAATTACAAGATGTTATAGAGACCTTTGGGAGAGCTTCTGGATAGTTGGTTAATTTTGAGAAGAGTTCAGTAACCTTTAGTAAGAATGTTCCAGTAGAGATGCAGGAGGAGGTTTCTAGTTACCTGGGGGTGCAGGTTGTTGAGGTCCATGAGAAATATCTAGGTCTTCCTACTAATGTTGGACGAAAGAAAATGCCTACTTTCTAGTATATCAAGGATAGGTTGGCGAAGAAGTTATCAGGTTGGCAAGGGAAAATGCTGAGTGGTACAAGAAAAGATATACTTATACGGGTTGTGGCATCAGCTTTACCTACATTTGCAATGAGTGTGTTTCAACTGACAAAAAATTTCTGTGAAGATATGGAACAAATGTGTGCTAGATTTTGGTGGGGAAGTACTCTTGATAAGAGGAAAATTCATTGGAAGACTTGGCAAGCATTGTGTAATCCAAAGGAAGCTGGGGGGCTTGGTTTTCGAAGTCTTTCTGATTTTAATGAAGCAATGTTGGCTGAACAAGCTTGGCGGGTGATTGCTAATCCTTCCTCGCTGGTGGCTCGTATGTATAAGGCGAAGTACTTCTCGGATGTTTCTTTTTGGGATGCTCCAGTTCATGATTCTCCTTCCTACTCATGGAGAAGTATTTTCTCGACTAGAGAGTTGCTAAAGGAGAGTAGCTGTTGGTAGATTGGAGATGGTAGAGATGTTGGGTTAATTGGGTCCCGGCATTGCTCGCAGGGAAGCCACTACGGACTGAGTTGGCTCAAAGTGAGGTCATGTACAGGACCTGATCTTGTATACCGGGTTGTGGAATGTGGCTAAGATTAGGAGGTTGTTTCCCGTATCGGAGGCGGAGAGAATTATTAGTATACCGTTAAGTCGACGGGTGCTGGCAGATAGGGTGGTTTGGAGGTTAACAAAGGATGGTAAATTTCCAGTTAACTCTGCTTATCGTCTTTCTTTTTCTAATTCTTTGAGCTCCAGTTCTTTTCTTACTTCGATGGGAACTACTTTCTAGAAGAAGATGTGGAAGGTTGCAATTCCAAATAAAGCTAAGGTTCATGTCTGGAGGGTTTGTTTGGATATCTTGCCATCTCTTGGTAAGTTGGAGTCGAGAAGAGTGCAGCTGGACTCTGTTATATGTGTGCTGTGTGAGGAACATATTGATTCAACTCTACATCTTTGTAAGGATTGTCCTTTTACTCAAGAAGTTCTGAAGTCCAATGTTGTTCTTAGGCAAGTGTGCTACAGTCCTCAGTTGGACAGTAGTGATTTGTTCCAGTGGATGAGTTGTTGTGCTAATGATTTGTCACCGATCAGATTTGGGGGCTTGCACTTTCTCTTGTTCAGTGTGTGGAAGGAGAGGAATGACCGAGTTTGAAACCAGAAGAAACAGGAGACAGGTGATGTAGTTATTGGTGCTATGACTCGTTTACATGAGTTTCGATTCCATAACATGAAAGAGAGTGGTAGTACAAGTCGAAGTAATAAAGTGGCTCGCTGGAAGGCTCCACCGGTGAGGTTTTTGAAGATTAATGTTGACGGGGCCTTTCATCATGTCACCCGCAAAGGTGGTGTGGGTTTTGTTATCCGAAATGAGTTGGGAGTTATGCTGGCAGGAGGTGCTTGCCCTCTAAATGGTTTTTTATCGGCGGAACATGAGGAGGTCTTAGCTTGCCAGAAAGCACTTGAATTTGCAGTGGCTCATTCCTTTTTACCTGTGATTCTGTAAACAGATGCATTGGAAGTCCAACGCCAATTGAATGCAGTAGTGGGGACTAATACTTCTGTGCTGGGAAGGGTTTATGAAGATTTGGTGCTTCTGTTGGCATCTCAACCTTTTGTGTCTGTCGCTCATGTTGGCAGGTTGGGCAACACTGTTGCTCATATTCTAGCAGCTTATGCTTGTAGTTTGCAGCAGGACTGCTTTTATTTTTCTGCTCCGTCTTTTCTCCTAGCTGCAGTAGCAGCTGAACTTTGCATTGTGTAATTATTTGGCTATTTCAATAAAGGACTGACATATTTCTCGCAAAAAAAAAAAAACGACTTACACAAAATTTCAGGGGAATCGGAGTTGATTTACGATACTAAATAAATAAAACAAAACAGAAAGTGCCGAAAATAAAGAATTGTTTTTGGGTTTTAGAAATAGATGAGATTAACAATAGCTAGGAACAACCATACACCACTGGACCATGTTTCACCTAAGATTTGTTAACCTATATGCTTATTTTCAATTGAATGTCTTCACTCAAGCTAAGCCAATGATTTGTTGAACTTAACCTATTAACCTTTCATACTTAATATGTTAAGTGCATGATGTCTGCATCCTAACCTAGCTTCTAACATGGAACTTAGAGTGATGTTCTCGCACAGCTCTCAAGTCAAAAGTCATTAAGAACAAAAAGGTTGTGAATAAAGCTAGGCAATTTCGGTACTGATGTTGTCCTAATCTACCTAGATGCTAAATCATATGAATGGGGCTCAAGTCACTCATGTGCTACTCTAGATAACATGCTTGACATGATGATCTAAACACGAAATCATAGCAATGAAATCCTAGCATGCTTACTATGTTTGCAACCATAATAAACGAAACCAGAATTTATCAATGAGAAACCAATGAATTAACAAACATTCAATATCCAAGAAACTATAAAATTAACTCCAAAATCTTAGTTTACACATGTCTAAGGCTTAGGCAGCCCCTAAATATAAAAAACTATTAGCAATACATAAAAGAAATAAAATAAAACATGAAAGAGAGGGAGGAGAGGATGGCGGCATTAATGGACTGATGTTGTGTGTCCAAAGATGTCTACAATGATGCCCTAGACTCCTTTTTATGTAGTTATTGCATCAAGACTTCTTCTCCTCCAAGAACTAAGGAATTTGATCTCTAATTAAAGAAGGACTTTTAATTCTTCTTCCCTTATAGCTCTAGGAGACAATCTTTTCTTGTTTGGACTCAGATTCGCGTGCAGCCTGACCTTCTTGTACTAAATCAGTCATATCTTCTTCTAGAAAAATCATATTCACGAACCGTAAAAAGCTTTGGAAACTAGACATCCAAGGCTTTCCATCAATATAAAGATAATTATCTGGATCGTCCTGAGCTTCTCTTAGTACTCTGTCGAAGTTTCCTGATCTGCACAGGCAGATTTGCTGATTTTGACTTTCAATCCCTCTTTTGCTTCTTTTCTTCTCCTTTGCTTTAAAATACCTACAAAACATATAAACACAGTAAATAACTAGAAAATATCAAGAACTAACAATGAAAATATAAAGGAATTTGATATAAATAATGTACAATTACGCTCCTATCAGCAGGTGGCGTCATCGGGAGAGGAGCGTCTCGCCGAGTGGACTGTGGAACCGATGGAAGTGGATCTAGAACCACGGGGCGGCAATGGCGATAGGTCTGGATGGGAGCAGCGTTGGGCGTTGGAGGCGCCGGAGGTGGCGACGTAGTGGCGCTGGGGGGCGGAGCGGAGCTGGGCATTGGTGAGTCGCCGGGCACTGGAGTTTGGGAATCAAGGTCAACGGGAGAGGACAAGGATGAAGGACCCGCGTTGGGGTGGGTGATAGTAGTGGAAGGGATCAGCTCATCATGTCGATTTGGGCCAAATGTGAGGGGCTAAGAGAGATTAAGACCCGGGCTGGACAAGAGGGTGAATTCCAATGGGCCAGCTTCTGAAACTGATTGTACCTGCAAATGTTTGTAGGGAAAAACTGTTTCGTTAAATATGACATGCTTGGAGACATAGACACGACCAGTTGTAGGATCTAGATAGCGGTAACCTTTGTGTTGAGGACTATAACCTAAAAACACACACTCAATACTACAACTGGAGAGTTTATCAGAGACATAAGACCCAAGATGAGGAAAACAAGAGCAATCAAAAACTCGGAGAGACGAATAGGAAGGTGGACTACCATGAAGACGGGTGTGTGGCGTATCCCAATTGAGAGTAGGTGTGGGAAGAAGATTAATAAGATAAACAGAGGTCAAGATAGTTTCGACCCAAAGATTATGGGGAACACTAGAGGTAAGGAGAAGACTGCGAGTCATTATGGCAATACGGCGATGTTTGCGCTCGGTAAGTCCATTCTGTTGTGGTGTATGGGGGCAAGAAAATCTTTGTTGAATTCCCAAGGATTTACAATAAAGAGAGAAGGCATGATTAACATACTCAGTCCCATTGTCACTTTGAAGAATTTTGATTGTATGGTGAAAAAGATTTTGAATCATGGCTACCAGGGTTTGAAAATGGATGACCACTTCATTTTTGCGACGCATGGGGTAAATCCAAGTGAAACGTGAGAATTCATCTGTGAAAAGAACGTAATACTTGAAGCCACTAAGAGAAAGAGTAGATGAAGCCCAAACATCACTATGAATAATAGGAAATGGAAAATTAACAGTCTCTTTATTGGAATTAAAGGGTAACTGATGAGATTTGCTAAGTGCGCAATCTCTATAGAATGAACGAAAATATAATTTTGAACCAATTGTTGAACCTAGACGAGCTAAGACATTTGAAGAGGGATGACCTAAACGATTGTGCCAAATGGAAGAGTGAATAGAGGCAAGGGCTTGTGGAGGAGTGGAGACGCTCGACAGATTAAGCGGATAGAGACCATCTTTACAAGGGCCCTTAAACAAGAGACGAACAGTACGTAAGCAATATATTTGATAAAAATCTTGAGCGAAAAGAAAGAACACAAGGTTGTCCTTAGTAAAACGAGCTGCAGAGAGAAGATTTTTACGAATGGACGGAATTTTAAAAATGTTTTCTAAAGTGAATTTGGAAGACCTTAAGGACAAGGAAAGATTATAGGTATGGGAAACGGGCATTGAGTCCCCATTACCCATATAAACATTATGAGGTCCCCCATAAGATTGAGGATTATGGATATGCATGGATGTCATGTGATGAGTCGCGCCTATATCCGGGTACCAATTGGGGTCAATAGCATAGTGAACCCCAGCAAATGTAGCAACAGTACTCAGGCCAAAGAATCTGTGTGGGCATTGAGGAAGCCCATGTTGGTTGGAGTGGCAATTAGGGCACGATTGAGGTGTTGCGTCGAGAAGCCGAGGAGGCCCAAGACGTGCAACCCAGGCAGGTGAAGAAATGGGACCTAGCTTATACGCCAACTGCTGGGACTCAAACGGTGGATGCGATGCAAGTTGCTGCTGTTGCTGTGGAAAAGACTGAGGCGCACCAGGGCTGCGGTGTCAGCCTGTGGAGTACCGGCCGCCGGAGTGAGAACAGGTTGCCGAGGAGCGGTGGTCACGGCTTGAAGAAAGAGCGCTATGATTAAAAAGAGCGGTGGCCATTCCATTCGCAGATGGACAAATCTGCTAGGTTTCAAAGGATAGGATATGAGCTCGAAGCTCAGAGAAGTCAGGAAGTGGTGGGTTTTTGGTGAGTGCAGTGCGGAGCATGCCATAATCCGGTCCAAGGCCGTGTAGAGTAGCAATGACCAAGTCTTCATCAGAAATAGGCTTGTTGATGGATATTAAGGCATCGGCAATGGCCTTGGCTTAGCGGAGGTATTCATCAACAAAGTGGTTACCTTTCTGGAGATCAAGAAGCTGCATTTTGAGGGTAGAGGCACTGGCAACAGACTTTTGGGAAAAATGGTGCTGAAGACAACCCCAAATGTCTTTGGATGTCTCGAAACCAATTGTCAGCTGGGCAATATTTTCAGTGAGGGTGGTGGTGAGAATGTTGACGATGCTTTGGTCTTCTTTGAACCATTTGGTGTAGGCTGGGTTGGGGATAGGGACAGCAGTTTGGCCTTCAGAAGGGGTGGACATGATGGTAGGTGGGGGAGCAGGTTTGGAACCGTCGACATAGCACCAGAGATCATTTCCATTGAGGTAAGGTTTGAGTTGCCGAAGCCAAACTAAATAGTTGGTTTCAGTGAGTTTGGTAAAGCTAGAAGTGTTTGAAGATGAGGAAGAAGCAGTGGTGGTGGCCATGAGAGAGGGAGGGGAGGCTCTGATTAGGAAGAATGACAGAGGAAGAGGGAATCGGATCGGAAAAAGGGAAGTAACCTAAACGCTGATACCATGTAGAAAATGTGTCCTCTATATTGATTCAATCTAATTACAATGTACAATTATATAGCTAAGGTAATTTGACCATTACGCTACTATTACAATAAGCTATAAACAGTATTCAATGCTATAAATACAAAGATTCAAAACTGATATTCAGTTTTGATTGCACGGAGCTTCAGTCACACAAATCTCTCTAACACCAGCTGCTAGATTACCTATGTCAATCTATGATAATTTGGACAAAATAAATAGAAACTTCATTTGGGGTGATTTAGAGAGCAAGAAAAGGTGCATCTTGTAAACTGGGATATTGTTTGCTTGCCTACATCTCTTAGAGGTCTTGGAGTCAAAAAAGCTACTGATATGAATCAGGCAATGCTAGCTAAGGCTGGATGGAGAATCTTTCAAAATGCTAGCTAAGGTTTGTGGGCCTCAATTTATAGAGAAAAGTACTTGAAACATGATAATCTCTTTGATAAGGATTACCACTATCCAAAGGATTGTTCCAGTACATGGAAAAGTGTCTCCCATGGAGCTGATTTATTGAAACGAGGCCTTATTTGGAGAGTTGGAGATGGTAGGAAAATTAAATTCTGGACTGATATTTGGTTGTCTCCTCTACCACTCATACACTATGCTCTTCTTGGTGCCTTTATTGATATCAATATTACTCTATGCTCTTTTTGGGATGCTAATGGTTGGAACATTGACCTGCTATCCTCGCTTCTTCCTTATGATATTGTTAATCAAATTGTTCACATTCCTCCTGGGTTTGATGGTTGTGGAGAAGACATTCAAATTTGGGGTTGCACTTCAAATGGTTCTTTCTCTGTAAAGTCTGCCTATGGTATCTTTTTTATTGATTATACTGAGAATAACTCTCCTTGGAAATTTATATGGAGACTGCAGATTCCCCCGAAGCTGTAGACTTTTTTATGGGTGCTCTGTCATGGGAAGCTCCTGACTAATGTGTAGAGAGCTAGAAGACATCTTACTCATGATGACTCTTGTCCTATTTGTCACACAGCCAGTGAGTCATTATCTCATCTCTTTAAAGATTGTCCTGCTGTTTATCGTATATGGAACTCCTTCTCTTTGCATGAATATGTTGGGAACACCTTTAACATGGATTGGGAGGGTTGGTTAAATGCTCATCTCCACTGCACTACTAAAACAAGCGTTGGAGTTCAGTGGTGCTCAGCCTTTGTCTTTATTTGCTGGTATATCTGGAAGTGGAAAACAAGTTTGTTTTTGATGCTCAATTTCAAATTCGCACAAATCCTGGTATGTTGATCTCCTCTACTGCTACTGAATGGATTAATGCACAGATTAAGGTGGATTTAAATAAGGCTTATAATCTCAACTTACTCAATTGGTTAAAACCTCCCATTGGTTTTTGTAAATTAACTGTTGATGGTACTAGAAATTGATTGTTTGGCAAAATTGGTGCTGGTGGTGTTATCAGATCTCCCTCTAGAGATTTGATCAATAAATGGGTTTCAAGTAAACATGGCCATTAGTGAGGTTTTGGATGCAGAAACATGGGGTTTGTATTATGGCCTTTGGCAAGCCCTTGCTTGTCATATTACTAAGATCGAGGTTGAGTCGGATTCTGCAATTTTGGTGAAACTTATTCTTGATAGTGATGTATCTATCCATCCTCTTGGCTCTCTGATTGATTGCTGCAATGCTTTGATCAAGAAGTTTCAATCTTTCTCCCTAAAGCACATCTATGGTGAATGCAATATGGTGGCAAATTGCCTTGCAAAGAATAGCATTGATCATGCTTATGGAGACATCGAATTTGATGTTCTTCCTGTTCATGCTGCTAATTAATGCTTTTTTTTGAAGATTTTGATGACGCTACTAGAGTAAGAAGATCTCGTGTTGGACCTTCTAGTGGTCATGCTTAGCTAATTTTTAGTTTTGTTATGTTTTCTGGGCCTCTTTAGGTCCCCTTTGTAACAAAAAAAAAAATTACTATGATATGAAGGTTGTTCACCATTTTTTTTTTCAAATATAGTAGATATATATAATGAAATAAATAAGTAGCTCACAAAGTTTCACTTAAAATTTCTATAGTTTTCTCTCAATTTCCACCATTTTTTTTGAAAATTTGTTGATATCGAAATTTTCCCGATATTTACTCAGACTATCGATATTTACTCATGGAAATTATTCTATGCACCGATGGTGTAAGTGACCCAACCCTTATAAAATAATCTCAACCCTTGATATTTATTATTAACTTTATTTTTAATAAACAAAAAATGTATTTAATGCAATCTAACCATTCATTTATGTTGGTGCAAGTGCACGGCGGTGCTCTGAATAATCTCTCATTTACTCAATGCTCAATATTTTGGTCATTGCCATTAACAAACCGCAATGCAATTTGTATAACAGTCTTGTCATCACAACCCTCCAATTCATACAATCCAAATTAATGCTTTGTCAGAAAGTCTACATGTATAATTTTTTGTCTGCAAGTATCCAGAAGCATGTTGCCCTCCAACAAGGTTATTAAAATTTGATTAATCTTGACTTTTTGAAAGAAAGATATTAATACAAGACAAGAAGTTAATGGAAAATAAGATTCCTTCAACTATATGTAATACATAAAACAAAGTCCAATTGTTGAAAATTAGAAGTCAATTCAGCTGGGAATGAAATTGAAGAAAAATCCTCAATCAGAGTCTTTCCTCAATTTATAGTATTTAAGATCTCAGCTACTCCCCCCAAATCTATATGTAATACATAAAACAAAGTCCAATTGTTGAAAATTAGAAGTCAATTTAGCTGGGAATGAAATTGAAGAAAAATCCTCAATCAGAGTCTTTCCTCAATTTATAGTATTTAAGATCTCAGCTACTCCCCCCAAATCGATCAATCTCAGCGTCACTGAGGTAGAAAACTAGAAACCCAACCATGAATTCTATTCAATGGTCTATGATCACTGCATTGCTCATCTTCCTTCTTTATCTCCCCTTTTGCATTTCCATTGATTCCATTACTCCAAACCAAACCATCAAAGACGGCGATGTTTTAGTCTCGAGCAGGAAGCTCTTTGCGCTAGGGTTCTTCAGCCCTGGAAATTCTAGCAAACGTTATGTTGGAGTTTGGTATAACAAAGTTCCAGAGCAGACCATTGTTTGGGTTGCAAATAGAGACAACCCTGTCAATGATTCCTCTGGACTTCTAGTGATCGATGCACAAGGAGGCCTTGTCATATATGGAAAGGACAGAAAACTCCCTCTTTGGTCAGTTAATGTTACTCTCTCTTCTCCAAAAAACTCCATGGCCAAGCTGTTGGATACAGGTAACTTAGTTTTGTTTGAGAATAGCCGGAGCCTTTGGGAAGGGTTTGATTATCCCTCAAATACACTGCTTCCCTTTATGAAAATTGGGCTGAATCGGCGATCCGGGCTTAACCGGTTCCTAACTTCTTGGAAGTCCCAAGATGACCCGGGAACCGGGAGTTGTTCATATAGGATTGATCCAGATGGGTTTCCGCAACTGTTTTTGTACAAAGGTCAAGCTCCCCGGTGGCGGGCCGGATCTTGGATCGGGCACAGATGGAGTGGTGTCCCTAGAATGACTTCTAATGTCATCTCCAACGTTAGTTTTGTGAACAATCAAGATGAGTTATCCTTCATGTATGGCATTAAGGATGACTCAATCTTCTCAAGAAAGGTGCTTGATGAATCGGGAATCATCGAACAGTACACATGGCAAGATCAAGAGCACCAATGGATCAAGTACTGGTCCGCCCCGGTAGAGCTATGTGACAACTATGGAAAGTGTGGTCCAAATAGCAACTGTGACCCATACAATGCTGGTGAGTTCGAGTGTACTTGCCTACCTGGGTTTGAACCTAAGTTGGTCCATGCATGGTACTTGAGAGATGGCTCGGATGGGTGTGTGAGGAAAAAAGGAGCTGTATCCATATGTAAAAATGGAGAAGGGTTCGTGAAGGTGTCACCGGTAAAGGCACCAGACTCATCTACTGCGCATGTAAACTTGACTTTGGGTCTGAAAGAATGTGAAGAGGAATGCTTAAGGAATTGTTCTTGCATGGCATACTCGAGTGCAGGTGACCCGCAAGAAGGGAATAGATGTGTGACGTGGTACGGGGACTTGATGGATACAAGGACTTACACGAATATCAATCAAGATTTATATGTTCGAGTTGATTCAATTGAATTAGGTAATTCTTCCTTCTCCTTTGTTCAAATGTAATATTGGTTTCACACATCATAGTAGAAGGTACATTTTTAATCTATTGTTACGCATTTTCTTAAGTACATTGTGTTAATTTTTCACCATATATGTTTGTAGCTAAACACGCAAGGAAGTCGAATGGTTCTCTTAGCAAGAAGGGAAAGCAAGCAATTACTATAGCATCTATTTTAGTGTTCTTTCTTGTGATCTCTATAGCATATTGGTCCGTAAAGATGAATAGAAAAGGTAAGTCACTATGTCAACAGCTTGATTTACCAAGATGAAATTTTCAGTTTTTATCATTGATCAATTTTGCTCAATTTGTACCTTATAGCACACTAAACATAAATGCAAGAATTTCAAGCTGCTTCAAGAAAAACCAATAGTTAACTTGAAATTCTTGGTTTCTTTAATTGTTGACAGGTACGGAAAAACAAAATTTATTTTCATTTGGTGTGATCACAACTTCAGTCTACTTGGAAGATTTTCCTAGTAGAACAGATCCTGATGATAGCAGATTAAAGTCGGATATACCTTTCTTTGATCTAAGCGCCATAAATGCAGCCACAAAAAATTTCTCTGCTTCGAACAGGCTTGGAGAAGGCGGATTCGGCCCCGTTTATAAGGTAGTTGTCCTCAATTAGTGTCTCAATCAACTCCAACTCAGATTGTTGTTCACACTTTTCTGAATGCACTATGTAAATGCATTGTCAAGTACTGAATATGAATTGTCATACTAGTAGTTTCTGGTACAATAAGTAAGGTTTTGAATTTTCATTTCAGGGAGTGCTTTCTTGTGGAACAGAAATAGCTGTGAAAAGACTAAGCAAAAATTCTGGCCAGGGAAATGAAGAGTTCAAAAATGAAGTTGTGCTGATTGCAAAACTTCAACACAGGAACCTTGTGAGAATCTTAGGCTATTGCGTTCAGGATGAAGAGAAGATGCTAATCTATGAATACCTGCCTAACAAAAGCCTGGACTCCTTCATTTTCAGTATGTTTTCCTCTTCTTGTAGTAACATAAATTAAGTTAAAGCAAGCAATAAGAAAGTTATATAATCTAAAACCATATTCCAGATGAAATGAAAAGGACATCTCTGGATTGGACAAGACGCTTGGAGATTATCTTTGGCATTGCTAGAGGGATCTTGTATCTTCATCAAGATTCGAGATTAAGAATCATCCACAGAGACCTAAAGGCCAGCAATATTCTACTGGATTATGATATGAACCCTAAAATTGCAGATTTTGGTGTGGCTAGAATATTCGGAGCAAACCAAATTGAAGCAAATACAAATCGCGTGGTTGGAACATAGTAGGTTTCCTCCAATTTGATCTATATCATACTTAACTTTCAGTCCTAATTAGTCATGTGTTATTTCATTTCCTCCATGTTATGACCACATGCTAAATGAATGTAATCAATTTGAAAACACAACCTCACCAAGTACACAATCCAAAGACAACAAATTTGGTTAACTATATAATGAAAGAAGTTTGCTTAATAACAACTTTTCTTTATGTTGTCATAGTGGTTACATGTCACCGGAGTATGCAATGGAAGGACTATTTTCAGTGAAGTCGGACGTATACAGTTTCGGTGTTTTGCTGCTAGAAATCATTACTAGCAGAAAAAACACTGGTTACTACTATGATAATCCAGACTCAAATTTGGTTGGACATGTAAGCGTACAAGCTAGTCTAGCTATTTTCACAATCATAAATCACGGCTTCATGAACCTACTCAATTAATTTTGATCAAGTTATCCTCTGTTGTAAATGGTTCTCAGGTTTGGGACTTGTGGAAAGAAGGCCGAGCCTTGGAAATCATCGACACATCTTTGGGTGAATCCTACCCCATAAGTGAAGTTCTACGGTGCATTCAAATCGCGCTCCTGTGCTTGCAAGAGTACGCAAATGATCGGCCAACCATGTCAAAAGTTGTGTCTGTGTTAGGCAATGATGCAGCTCTTCCTTCACCAAGTAAACCTGGTTTCCTGTTGAAGAGAAGTAACCATACCAGTGGAGACCCCAGTGCTAGTACTGGAGATGCTAATTCCATAAATTATGTTACATGCACTACAATTGAAGCTCGATAAAGACTGAGGCTCCCTCTAAAACCTAGCTTGTGCGTTAAGCAAAGGTTTAGTATTAATTTTTTATTACTATAGAAATTATTACCTTATAAACGCCTTTTATTATTAATTGTGTAACGAAAACTATATAGAAAAATATCTGTTAGTCAAGCTCAAGCTTAATTTGAGCTATCACATCTGATAGTCAAGCTCAAGCTTAATTTGAGCAATCTCATAATTAAATACGAGTTGCTCCCGAGCAGAACATACTACAGCTCAAACTTGGCTTGTGTCATATTACAAGCCCAGCTCGAACAAGCTAAAATCGAGCCGAACTCGATTTGCACCCGAGTTGGATCGAGCTGATTCACAACCGTAATTGATCCTGGAGTGGTTGTTGCTGCACAACTTCCTGAAGAGTTGGGTATGCTAATTGCAGGATTTTCAGCAGTTGATGTTATGGCAAACGCTCACAGCCAGCAACCAAAAGCACCATAAACTATAATTGCAAACTTCAACGGCTAACAATTATCACATCATGAACAAGATGTAGAAGTGTACCCATAGTAATTGAACGGGTGAATAAATTTATATATACTAAAGAA
>LYNE01001594.1:23310-50208 GCA_001662545.1 Rosa x damascena | reverse complement strand
AACAATTATATCCCAAATAAAGAGTAAATCGAAATTTCTAGGTTCGGGATGTAACAATTGTAGTACCTTTTTTCTATCTCTTTGTTCAGATGTATAAGTGATTACTAATTATCTGTGAACTTAGACTTGGTGATTCCTAGAAACTAATTCGTGTTTTTTGATCGGGTCGGTTTTTGATGTGGTGAAAGGAACGTCTCATTATGGTGAGGGTGGGGGTTATAATCATTTTTCTGGAAGGTGTGTTCCCTATTATACATGTGTTGAATTTTGTAAATGCTATTGTTAGACCTCCCATAGTCTGAACTCTTCTTCGTTTTTGTAATCAACTTCATTCATAATGTATAGCATAGTTCATCTTATGGGATAAAAATGTTTCAATAGTGCCTTATGAACTGGTTAATGTTGTGTAAACTGAAAAGATGCCCAAGGGGACAAGCTGAAGTACACAAGAAATATATAACTTCAAAAAATTAAAATGAAAATTCTAGAATTATGAGATTGATAAGCAGTTCATTTCATATCTAATTGTATCTAGTCACAAACTCGTATTGCATCATATCTAATTATCTTCCTTGTTAGTTCAATTTTGTTAGTTTGGAATGAAGAAAGTGATGGAATTGGACTGGTTTGAAAAACTTGCTTGCTATATTCATCTGACTAGTTATTAAATGCTTAATCTAAAGATTGTCTGATTATGTATATTCCAAGTTTGAGGACATATTTTTTCTTGTCTGGACATTATTTTACCATGTTAAAAGAAAAACCTTAGTTATGACTCTTTAGTATATCTTGATGTTTTTGATTTTGACGAAGAGACTTAACCAATTTGGTTTTTCCATATGTTAACGTTAGAGTCCGCGGGAGTCTCTAGTTAGCTTTAGAGAGAGAGAGAGACACACACACACACACACACACGAGAAGTATAGCGGTTCGTCTCTGCCTTAGTGGGAGACTACGTCCACTTGAATATTGTACTATGTGTGTTTGGGATTACAAAGTGCGTAATGGAGTGGATTGTGTTGTGGGAGGAGGCATTCTTTTTATAGGTGAAGGAAGCCATCTCCTTTACATGGTTTCCGATGTGGGACAAGCAACCACCATTTCTAGTCTAAAAAGCCTAGTTGTGAGGGCATGTTGGCAAGGACGTATTTGCAACTTCCAGATACCGTAGCGTAGCTTGAAAATAGGGCTACAAGATGCAGTAGCGGTTGGGCCTCTCCATGGCTTGTGAGTGTCCCAAAGAGGGTGTTACTTATGCTTGGTGAGATAACAAACTAGCTTGCTAGTAGAGGTATCTACAATTCTCCGAAGTTCCCAAGTAAGAGGAGCTTCTTGGTTGGGGAGTTATAAACATGATGTCATCAAGCATAAGTAACGGGGCAGCACCGATCCCCCACAAGTCCCCGAACTCCTTAAGCAAGAAGGGACTTGTTTAACCTGCACGATGAGACAAAAAACGCACATACTTAGAATGCTTTGTTGTATTGGTTACCGCTCGTATTAATGGAATGGGAAAAGAATTCGATTTGTAGCGAACAACAAATGGTAGAAGAATTCAATATTCCATTAATGTGTATGAACATGTAAAATATTGGTAGTTGTATATGTTGATCTTATGGCCATATAGCACGCACAATAGAATAGTGGCAAGTGTAATGGGTGTCCGTATAAAATTGTGGGAGTAGTCCCGGTGACATCGTATGAAGCGTTTGTGAACTTGGGGCTTTAAGTAAAGCATGTTGGACATGATCGAGCAAGTTGGGTGTAGTTGAGTGTATAGGCATTGTGTGAGCATGCGGGGGGTGGCCCAAGCACAAGTCGTGGCCATACTCAATACCCAAGCGAGTCGCTACCCGAGCAAGTCGTTTATCCGGGCATGTTTAATTAAGTCGTAAGTGTCACAAGCTTCTAGATGCATGTCACATGTTTATTGAATTGCAATTAAAATAGAAGCATGGCATATGTGTATAGCATGTACTTGTAGTAAAGTTGCTAATAACATTTTGTAGGCATGCGTAAGGGTCGTGGAGACATGTATAGCCATGTCAAAGGCTCTAATTGCAAGTGCGTAAGAGATAAGATATAGTGACTTATCTTATGCCGATTTGGAGGCTGCGGAGTTGGCCGAGCATGACGGTCCATTGCTTGTGGTAGATAAGGCGTTCTGATAATGCATGTCAACTCGTAGTTGAGGTTGAATGCTCCATAGAAATAGTTGAATTTCCTTGAAACAAAATAGATGATTAATATGTGGATTTGTAAAATCAACAACAATGATTTGCATATGGACTTTGTAAGCAAAGTAGTGGTAGTGATAACGAATGGCATATTTGACAGTGTGCCGCTAATATGAATTTCATTTTGGCAATGAAATGTACACATCTAAGCTTTGAAATTAACCCATTGATTGATGGGGACGCTATATAATGTACAACGCTTAAAAGTTCAGCCTTAGCCAAATATGCATGGTTGAGTTTTATAGCTAGTTCACATATAAGCATTCTTTGCTAACCAAGTTGAATCACACATATTAGCACATGCTTCACGCTTATTTGTGAGAGATCACGTGGGAGAAGCACAGATAAGGGAGTAATGACAACGCATTCAAGGCTAGCGGTTGATTTGGAGCATGGATGCACAGTTGGATGGGCAGATATATAAAATATGTGTATTTATATGTGTGATAGCTACCTCAATAGTGCATGCACAGGTGTCCACAAGTTGATAACAAGGAACATGCAGCTAATATAGGAAAACATGTTCTCGTGCACCACAGTCATGTCTAAGTAAATGTCAGTTTGACAGTTATGCAAGCTAACCAAGCTAGTTGTACATGTATGGCTGCATGCATGCAGTACATACTAGCATAAAGCTAACTGAGGTGTCTAACATAGAATCATATGTGCATGTCTAACAATTTGTTCAGCGGACACCTGGACTCTAGGCAAATTAAGTGGATATGTGCACATGCAAACACCATTGCAGGCTGCTGATCGGAGCATGCAAAGTATGAATGCGGAACAAGTCGAAGAGCACATATATATTTGAATGTCGGCAACTTTGAAAGAAACAAACTGCATAGAGAAAAGGACTTATCTTTCCATAACTCAGAGGTTGAGCGAGGGTAGTGTTAATTGTGATAGAGCATCGAAGATGGGCGTTCGAGCATACAGACAGCGGTGATGCTCGGAAGCTAGAGCTTGTTGTGCCGCTAATGGAAGCTAGCGGTACCGCTGATGGTAGCTAGCTGGTGGAAGTCATGGCAGCTAGGCTAGTCAGGAATGGCCTTTAGGCCTGCGAAGCCGCCGTTGGTGTTTAGCGGAGTGATAGCTTTGCCAGCGGTAGCTTTGGCCAGCAGTAGTCGAACTTGGCAGGCGAAGCTGTTTTAGAGGAGGGTGGTGGAGACTTGGACCGGACTGGAATTTGCTCGATGACTGAGGAGCTTGGGGGTCAACGGTGTACAGTCCGATGGTGGAGCTGGTCAGTCAGTGGTGCTCGTCCGTGCAGTCTTGTTCAGCTGTTCGTTTGCGATGCCGGAGTTTGAGCTGAAGAAATTTGGCCGCTGATGATTGGGTCGTGGTTTTGCCGCTGAATGGAGATTAGAGGCAATAATGCCACTGACTAGATCTTAGAGGAACCATTGAGGCTTAGCGGGGCTAGCTACTGCTGTGGGTTCCGGCAACCGTTTACCACTGCAGCCTACCGCCGAAGGTTACCGCTGGTGGTGGTCACAGTTGGTTGCTGCCGGAGCTGGGAATGCTAGCAGAGCTAGTTAGCTGTCGGTGCTGGCAGAGCTGTACCTAGCGGTTGGCAGGTACTTGCTCTACAGTGGTTGGAGCCTTGGCCGGCGATGAAGTTTGGCGAAGTAGAGCATGGTGCTCGACGGAGTTGGCTAGCACGTGTAGACAATTGTTGGCAGGCCGGCACTTTGCTGCTGGCTGGTGTTGTCGCTGGCGGTGGTGCCCAGCGGACAAGGCTTCTCTAATGATCGATTGAAAGAAGAAAGCAGGGTGCCCAAAGGAGATTTGTGGGTGTCCGGAGTGAATCACCAAAAATTTTTATTTATTTATTTATTTATTTATTTATTTTTTGATACCGCAAGGATGGGATTTCTTTTTTTTGTAGGTCATTGTTGACTTTTCTTGAGTTGGTGTTGACCAGCCTTTAGTTGGCGTTGACCGAAGTTGACCAGCCCTTTAAGTTGGCGGGGGATCTCATCTTGACCTGGAATTAAGCCATGAGCCCAAGTTACACTTGATGCAAAATTTTGCGTTTTGTTTTACCGCTAAGATGGGTAGCGGTGGATGCAAGGCTTGATTCAGAATACAAGGCAAGGAAGGTCGAGTGCTTCTAGTGCTAATGTTAACGTTAGAGTCCGCAGGGGTCTCTAGTTAGCTTTAGAGAGAGAGAGAGACACACACACACACACACACGAGAAGTATAGTGGTTCGTCTCTGCCTTAGCGGGAGACTACGTCCACTTGAATTGTGTGGAGTGGATTGTGTTGTGGGAGGAGGCATTCGTTTTATAGGTGAAGGAAGCCATCTCCTTTACATGCTTTCCGCGACTGCACAAATTCGTGGTAAAAAGAATTCCTTTTTGTAGTTAAATGACCATCGGGAGCTTTCCTCCATGGGGCTTACTACCCTACTCCCTATTTCCCCGGTCCCTCAAATCCCCAAGCAAGAGAGTTCGAGGACCGAGTCTCGTTGGTTGAGTGCTCCCAGTACCGTGGAGTAGACTTAGCGTTTGTACTTTTTATCCGTTGTTTTGTCTTGTAGGTGGCCTTTGGTGCATTATGTGACGAGGAATAGTGAGGGACACGTGTTTCCGTGGGGTTTATTGGTCGTGCGAAAAGGAGATGTCCTTTTCTTTTTTGTAACCCTTCATTAATTGTTTGTGTAACTGAGGTGACGGCTCGCGTATAGGGGTGTGCGAAGGGTCATCTTTTGGACACGTGTCAAGATCGTGGTGAACATGTCCTTTCATTGTCGAACTGCTGCGATGGTTCACTGGGATTTTTTGTCTATAAAAGGGTTGGTGTGTATGAGAAGTCTCCATCAACAGATCGTTGTCTCGTGCTTTTTCTTTTACTCATTGTTGTGAGTGTTGAGATTTATGAAGTGCTTGGATCTATTCTTTGTTCTTGTGACTTGTGCTCTGATGATCTGGTGCTCCTGTTCTCCGTTCGAGATTTGCAATTTACCGGTGTTTTTTAAGGTACATAGCTGTACTTTCTTAGATCATGTTCCTTGGCGTCTTCTGTATTCTTGTTCTTCCTTCTATTTGTGGCTTGATGTATGCTTGGATCGGACTCCGGTGGTAGATAGTGTGCTTTTTATGTGGTTTAAGCATGGTGTGTTGAGATTGTGCTGGGTTTCTCACGCGGCGGGTTGGGGGGCACTATTAGTGGGTTTTTCTTGACTTTTGCATGTGTTGTGGGATATGGGTTCGTGGGTTTGTAAGTTTATGTTTTTTGTGGAATATGGTTGTTTTCTGGGTTGTTGCTTGTGATGACTGTGGTGTAGTATTATCATGTCAGAGCCTGGTCCAATTTCTGCCGAAGGTCCGATACTAATCTCTAATCACGAGGTGAGTTTAGAGTTGAGCAGTTCTACCAGTATTACTGCTGATTCTCTGTATTTGGCTCGCTTTCAGCTGTCTAGTTCTTCGAGCGAGGCTTTCAAAGGCATTGATATTGAGAACTTCTTACGGGAGTTGCATATGGCTGGCCTAGCAACGGGTGCTGGTGGCGCAGGTCCTTCCTGGTCTGACGGGACCTCCTGGGCGTTCCATGACTGAGATTGAACAGAACCAGTTCATGGTGAAATGGGTTATATCCCTTGATGTTGAGTTGAGGCTGTTGCGGGAGGAGGAGTTGACTAGTGACCTGCCTGCTGGTTGGACCGCAGTGTATGAGTATCAATTCCATTGCGGGTTGTCATTCCTGTTAAAGAAGCGCTGCAATATTTGTTGGCTTGCCTGAATGTCTCGGTGGGTTAGATCCTTCCAAATACTATGAGGCAAATCATGGGCACATTAGTCCTGTGAAGGATTTGTGGCCAAAACTTTCCTACTTTTGATGAGTTCAACTCGTGCTACCTTTTGGAGTATTCGCAGAAAACTGAGAGTTCTAGATGAATCCAACTAAAGCCTACATCTATCTATCAGCAGTGGCGGGACAATCCTTGTTAGTGGTCGGTGGCAGAATCCCAACATGTTTCATCAGGTTCCAAATGTCTTTCAACCAGTAGTGAGTGTTTTGTCTTCTTGTTTCCTTGTGTCTTATCAGTCTTCTTTGTCTGACTATAATGTGGCTGTATAGTGAACTGGTCGTTCCACCTATCTGAGTTGAATATGAAGAGGATCTGGCTGGTGCTGAAGTCTTTCGGAGGTAACTTCGAGCGTAGCACGTATCGACTGTGTAGGTTAGCCGTGTACACTTAGTGGAAGCTAGCGGTTTGTCCTTGTAAGTGTCGTGTCGAACTTGTTGTTACCGATTATTTTTTTTATTTTTTTTATTTAGCTTATGCTCTTGTGCCTGCAGAGTCTATGCCGTCAGAGAATACCAGGAGGAAGAACCCGAGCCCCTTTAATGACATGTCCAATGTTGACATCATTGAAGGGTTATGGCGGCAGGGCCATCATGTCGATGTTAACTTGGAGTGGGTTGAGTTCATCCCTACGAAGAAAGCGATTAACCTTTAGCTATTTGTGGACAACTATGCTTGCTATCCGAATAATGTGGTTGTGCATCTTGGGATAAGTGTCTGGCTGGCTCCCACCTGTAGATGAGACTGAGCAAGCTGAGTATACGTATGTGGGAGCTACCGAGGTCAAAGGTGATGATCCTACTAGGACCGAGGTTGATATCGGGACCGAGGTTGAAACCGGGATTGATATCGATGGTGGGGAAAGCATGGACCTTGTCGACATGCCTACTATGCTTAATAGTTTGTTCATTCTGGAGGAACTAAATCGAGGTCGAAGTCAGGGAGGGTTCTGTGGTGCCGGAGATGCCGTCGGATGAGCACTCCAGCACAGTTCCTGTGCGATTGGTGAATGAGCTTAAGTTAGGGGTTCCCATGCTGGAATTGAAGGGACTGGTGTTTGAGGAGACGGTTCGTGCTGGTGATGGTGAGAGGGAAGGGGGATCCACTTGTGAGGAAGATGGCTCATAGTTTAGGGAGCTAGTCTAGTGGGCATTTTGAGGAGCCCAAGAAGGCGAAGGTAGGTGGTTCTTCCTCGAGGGAGCACCGGGCCTATTGTACTGTGGAGAGTGAGGCCCATACTATTGTTGTACAAGCGTTTGGGCATGTTACTGCCATTGACCCAATCGTACATGAGATGATGCATGATATTTGTCATGCTTCCTGTGATGGCCAGCTCATCAATACCATGTATATGGTAATGGAAAAGCATAATGCTCTGGAGAGGATGATGTGGGAGAGTATTTTATGGTTAATATGTTGTTTTATGTGGCTTATTCCTTTTTTCATCCATGTTGTTATGGTTGGCGGTTGCTATGTACAGTCTGTAAGGATGGTGTATAACACTAGGGATTCATGGAGGCGGCACCTACAAGTACATGCTGATAGAGCCGAGGGTCACATGGTGACGGAGAGAGCATTGTGGGAGAATTTGCAATGGGAGGTCACTGGTTTAGAACAAAAGGTGAAGGATGTAGAGGATGCCGAGAGTGATGCTCGTGCTCTCTGGGTTAAATTTGAGGGGATGGGCAGAAGCTTGTTGGTTTTGAGGCAATTGTTCATGAATGGGACCGATAGCTGGAGGAAAAAAATCTGGAGATTAGTCGTTTTTGTTCCTTAGAAGACTTGCTCCAGGAGAAGAAGGATGAGGTGGACATAATGCGTGTTATGATGGATGAGAGAGTTACTAAGATCGAGGAACTGTGACCCCCTATGGGGGATAGGGTGAGGGAGTCGCAAGAGGTGGTTGATGGTACTCCGGACCAAATTGCCAGTGCTCAGCGGGTCGGGGCGAGCAATATGCAAGATTCTTATGACCGATCCCTTCACTACAAGAAGAAGTGTGCTAAGGCTTTCGATGATGGAGCGAAGCAGTGGTTTAAGGATGTTATTTATGGTAAATAGATAAATGTGGATCGTATGAAAAAGGATTTGCATGAGAGGCGGGTCAAGGAGAATGCTGAGAGGTTGGCTCGTGGTCAGCCAGAGTTAGCGCCGGAGCAACCTTTTCAAGAGAGCACCGGCCTCTTGGGCCCAGGCAGTTTCAGAGTGGCTCCGCCTACAATCCCCTCCGCTGGTGTCTGGGGTTGGACTGTCATCTCCTCCCGGGAGGGGTCAGGTCTCTGGTGGGTCGAGTTTTCGGCTGCCCCCTCCAGGAGCTCCTGGTTTTGCTGGCCCATTGGTCCGGCTGTAAGGGAGAGAGCCTTCAGTGGTGGTAATGGTGGCTCAACACAGCTGAGAGGTGATGACCCTAGTAAAGGTGGTTTGCCCTACCCAGCAGGTAGGTTACAGTCTCCGAAGTCATTGGGATCTCCTCGAGGAGAAGTGCTAAGGGGTGGTGGGCTGCAATCGGCTCCCTAGCGGGATGCTGCTCCTCGGGGCCTTAATGTATTGCCTGCAAGTGTCGGTGGATAAGGTTCTAGTGGGTCCAGGGTTCCTCATGGTTCTTCACAAGGGCCCCGTTAGTTGATTCCCGTGAGGGGGCAGGCTCCAACTTTGAGGTCAGTAATAGCAGCTGCAGCAAGGCAACAAGGGGAAAGCACCCGAGGGTAGGACATCAAGTGGATACAAAGGGACCCATAATGGTAGTTGTCGTGTGTAGATCAGTGGAGAACTTTGTTATATTTCTTTTGTCATTTTATTATATATGTAGTATTTTATGTGACGCCGGTAGGCGGTACACTAGCCACATGGCCCTATTTTGTCTTTTATTGCCTGGGAGTCCAGTGCTAGTAATTATAGTTATCGTATTTTATTTATTGTGTTGCTAGATTTGGCTGTTTCTGATGTTGAGTTTGTATGTGCAAGCCTTTCATTTGCCTTTGTTTGTGTAGGGTGCTGATGTCAGGACGTGCTTCTATTTGACTCAGTGGCCCGTGCCTCATGATCAATTGTGCCGCTGTCCGGCGAGTGTTTATGTTCTCACCGCGGCTGCCTTATGATATATTGTGCCGTTTAGTGTCGGGGAGTCTCCAAGTACTTACCACGACTGGCTTTTGAATATTTGGTGTCGTTGTGCCGGGGAATGCTTATCTACTCACCTCAACTGGCTTTTAATATATTGTGCCATTTAGTGTTGGGAAATCTTTAGGTACTCACCACGACTGGCTTTTTGAATAATTTGTGCCATTGTGTCAGGGAGTGATTTATGTACTCACCACGACTGGCTTTTGAATAATTGCAACATTTGTACCGGGGAGTGTTCATACACTCACCTCAGCTGGCTTTTTGAATAATTTGTGACAAATACATGAGCGAAGAAGATATCCCTATTGTATTACTGATTTGTAGAAGGAGTGTTTATGAACTCGCCTCGGCTGGCTTTTTGAATAATTTGAGCTAAATACATGAGTGAAAGAATCCCGCAGATAGAAAGTTGCTGGACCAAGTGCTTTGATGAGTTTATAGGGTCCCTCCTATATGTGGGTTTCAGGCCTGTTGGTGAGGGAATGACTTCCTTCATTATCCAATCCCTTAGTTTGAGTGGTTTGGTTGTGACCTTGGAGTTGTAGTACCAGGCTATGTGTTGTTTGCTGTTGATGTTGCAAAGATGGGCCCGCTCTTGGCATCTTTAAGCAAATAATTGTTTAGCTTAAGTCCTTCGTAATTAGTAGCGGTGTTGAAGCATGAAACGCAGTCACTGGGTGTTTCGTTTTCCACCAGCATTACAGCCTTGGTACCAAAGGTTATGCAGAAAGGAGATTGCCCGTTTGCCTCTGTTGGTGTGGTCCTGATTGCCCATAGGACCTTTGGTAGCTTGGCGACCCACAAACTCTTGGCGTTTTGCTTGATTATCTTGTTCATTGCTTAAACTTGACCATTGGTTTGTAAGTGTGCTGGGGATGAGTATGGTATCTTTGTGCCATATTGGCCCACAAACTCCCGGAGCTGGTCATTGTCAAACTGTCGACTGTTGTCCGTGATTATTGCTTCCGGGATAATCAGCAGTAGACATTCGCCAGAGGAAGTTGATGACTTTAGCCGCTGTGATGGTGGCCATTGCCTCGGCCTCTACCCATTTTGTGTTGTAATTAACACAGACGATAGCGAGTTTGAACTGTCCCGATGCTGTTGGGAATTTTCCAATAAAGTTCAGGCCCCATTGGGCGAATGGCCATGGCTAGATGATGATGCAGATTGGGACAGATGGTGTCCTCGGGAAGGTGGCAAACTGCCGGCACTGTGTCCACGAGCGAGATATTGTTTCGTCATCTCGCTGCATTGTGGGCTAAAAGATGTCGGTGCACATGGCCTTGTATGCAAGAGATCTGGCTCCTGTATGGTTCTCGCAAACTCCCCCGTGTAGCATCTGTAGGACCTGCTGACCATCTTCCGAGATGAGACACTTGAGCAAATGGAAAGACTGTCCTCATCGGTATAGCTTGCCCTCTTGTAACGTGTACTGGGAGGCCCGCCACCTTAGGCGTTTGACCTCAATCTTGTCCTCAGGCTCCATTTCGTGTGCCAGGTATGCTATGATTAATAGGGTCCATCTAGCAGGGTGGTCGCGGTGGTTTAACCGTTAAGATTTTTGGAAATTACCTTAAAATGCTTAGTTTTTCGATTGTCTCTATGGTTGTAGTGCTGGTATAGTTGCCTGGATGAGCATAAACTAGTTGTACAAGGCATCCACTCTGCAGTTCTCTAGTCTCGAGATTTGTTTGTTTGTGTATGATTCGAAGCGTTGCAATAATGCCCTTGCTAAGCCTTGGTAAGAACCGAGATGTGACTTTTTTCCTGGAAGTCCCGATTCACCACTAACTAGGAGTCGCTGAATATATGCAGGTGTTTGCGCTCGAGTTCCCAGGCCAGCTAGACTTCAGCAATTAGGGCTTAGTATTCAGCGGTATTGTTGGAGGCTTTGAACGAAAATTTGAGTTCATATTCATATGTGGAGCCATCAGGGTTTGTGAGAATTATACTTGTGCCACTGTGTTAGTTATTGGTGGATCCGTTGACATGTAGCTCCCATACCTCTTGGTGGACTACTGGCGGTTGTGGTGGTTCAGCTGGAGTCTGGGTGTCCTCAGGAGGGCTGAATTCAGCTATGAAATTTGCTGCGCGCTGCCTTTCCTTTGATTGATGTCCGGGGTTTGTAATGTATGTCAAATTCGCCGAGTTCGATTGCTCATTTTACCAGCCTGCTTGAAGTCTCTAGTTTCTGCAGTACTTGCTTTAGGGGATGATTGGTGAGGACGTGTATGTTGTGGGCTTGGAAGTAGGAGCGGAATAGTCTGGTTACTATTATTAGGGCCAATGCGAGCTGTTCAAGCTCCAGATTGCAGGTCTTGGCGTTGGTGAGTCCTTTGCCTGAGTAGTATATCAGTAGCTCCTCGGAGTCCTCCTGACGTATGAGTGCTGCATTATTGCTGTTTTTGAGACTGCCAGATATACGAATAGTGTCCCTCCTGGTGTTGGCTTTAAGAGTAGTGGTACTAATGCTAGGTATTGTACATACCTCCACTAATATGGAGGATTGACTACATCAACAAGCATAAGTAACACCCTCTTAGTGGGCCCACAAGCCATGGTGGGACCCGACCACGATATACATCTCGTACCTCGACACTCAAGCTACCTTGTGGTGGTCGGAAGCGGCCAGGGGCTTACCGGGAAGCCGCCTTCCTGGCCTTGCCAAAATGCCTCCATGATAAGCTTTCTACACTAGAATAGAGGTTTCTTGTCCCACATTGGAAAACATGTAGAGGAAGGAGCCTCCCTCCCCTATAAAAGGGGACTTCTTCCCACTTACTCTACATTCCATTACACACTTTGTAATCCCTTTGGGTCGCAAGGCCCAAACACATAGTTAAAGGTTTCAAGTGGACATAGTCCCCCGCTAAGTTAGGAGGCGAACCACTATACATCTTGTCTTCTCTCTCTTTCTCTTACTCTCTCTTTCTTTAACATTAATTAGAGCCTTCGGTTTCTAACATTTACATTGGCGCCGTCTATGAGAAGCCAATTCAATGGCTTCATCACTTACCATACGTTAAGTTAGCTTAACGAACTCAAAAGGATTATTCTTTTTTTGTTTCTTGCTTTGAGTTATCAAGGTTGTTCACTGGGCATCCTCTTCTTTGATTCACACTTTCTCAATCTTCTCGGATCATTTTTGGCTCCCAGTGGAAATGCATCAAGCCCTAAGTAAAGGCTGGTCAACGCTAAATAAGGGATGGTCAACAACAGTAGAAGGATGCTCAACGCCAACTGAAAAAATAAATAAATAAATATTTCTTTGGCAACTCGTCTTCGTCAACTTTGCTTGCTGCTATAGCATCAACACCATTCCATCTTTAGTGGTAAAACACACACAAAAAGGTACTTGGCGGTAGCACAAAAAAAAAAAAATTTGGTGTCAATTTACTTTGGATACCCAGAAGTATCCTTTGGGCACCCGGCCTCCTCCTTGGCTAATTGCACAGCCACGAGCCTCCGCCAAAGCTTTGATTCCTCTTGATCCGCCAAGGACAGACCGCTAGCACAATCAAAGCACCGCCGACAGCGAACACATCCATGACGAGACAGCGAACACATAGATGACGAGCTCATCCTCACCGTTGAAGAAGGCCCATCAGTGGCAAAGCAGCTTGTCACACTACCTCCAAAGAAGCCCCGTCAACAGCGAAGCAGCTTAGCTTCTTATCTCCCACCACCGCTAGCCAAAGCTTGACCAAAGGCCATCACCATGGGCTCAAACCACCGCTAGCCAAAAGCTTCTCCGCTGACCATCATCACCGCTAGGTTTCACCTGCCAAGCATCAACCGCTAGGCTGCACCCGCCAAGTTTTGCAATCGCTAAGCTTCACCCACCTAGCATCAACTGCTAGGCTGCACCTGCCAAGCAACCGTTAGGCTTCACCCACCTAGCATCAACCTCTAGGCTGCGCCAGCCAAGCTTCACAACCGCTAGGCTTTACCAGCCAAGGCTGCACCCGCCAAGCAACAACCGCTAAGGTGCATAGCCAAGCTTCTCTGCCAAGTGCTAGCGGCAACGTCAATAGAGCTATCAAATTGACCAGGCACCTAACCTCTCTGTGTCGGCACCTGCTGGATTAAAAAAAAAAATGTATAAGAAAGAAGACGATTTGCTCTGGACACCGAACAGCTACGTTGGACACCAGCCAACATCTACCTCTCTTCTTCGGCCTCAAAGAGAATTCTAAAGAAACCCCAGACAATCAATGTTGCTCTCGGTAGTAAACTTCTATGACTAAAAGTTAAGTCTTCGCACTCTTACATTTCATTAGTCATCAGTATTCATATGCCCATATATGTTTGGTGATTCTTCTGCAGCTGATGTATATAATTCGACCCTATATACATCGACTTGTCTTCGAATGTCGCATATATATAGATTCGAGTCTTTACCGCCGAAGCATACTTGCATAATATCTCTGCTTATCTTACGAAGCGAAACACATGGCTGCTACTTGTTTATCACCTGAAAATGTTTCCATATGTTCATATTATAATTTAACCCTTCACCAAGTGAGCGCTGCACTGCGCACCACGTATGGGTCTTCGAGTATCACTACTGTGCATATATATGTTCTTTCTAATATGCAGACTTATCACATATATAGAGGTGTCCATACGTTATCAATGTTAAACTAAACCACCACCACGTGGTGCACATAAGTTTAATTGTTTATGCCCAATCTTCACCTTATACAGTTCACTCGCATACATCTTCATATTGTAATCTTGGTTGAGGCAAATTAAAATATACAGCTTACATACATAACATGCTCACCCTTGATTAATGGCTTTATTTCAAAAGCCTATAGATGTATATGTTATGCTTGAATTTCATTGTCGTACACATACTTGGGCTCTATATCTCACTGCTTGTGAATGCACATTTTTCCATTCAAGATGACAATGAATTGCTCCAAACCCAATGTGGTCATTCTAGACCAATATTTATATGCGTAATACTAGTGCAATTATGCATCATTCTACGTATAGCCTCCAATACTCGCACACCTTGTTTAACTAGAAATGCTCTCTAAGGTATCATCGCCTACTTGAAATTTATATTCGAAGCATGCAATCAAACATGTCATTTTGTCATCGGCTGCTACAATACTATACTGGTCATAAATTCTGCTCAAATTGAAACATATATTACTTTGTTCATTTTATCAAAGTACATATACAAATGTGTTGAGTTTATATGCTCATGTACTAATCACCTATTTTGTTTCAAGGGGACATAATCACCGATCACCTCTCCAATTAATGAAATCATCATCTTTCTACGAAGGTGCTTCGCCGGAGCAATAGAGCGTCATGCTTGGACAACTCCAACATGATTTGGATACTTGTATCAATTCCAACTCCAATTCGCTCCAAATCGGCATAAGATAAGTAACTATATCTTATCTTTTACGCTCTTGCAATTAGAGCTATTGTCATGCCATTACACGCTTTTACTACTTTTAAGCATGCCCTCAATATATTACACGTTATCAAGGTTCTAAAAAACTGCCTAGGCAGCCACCTAGGCGCTAGGCACCTCTAAGCAGTTCTGATTTTGGCCTAGTCGATCGAGCTAGGCGTTGGGCTGAAAATCGACTGCCTAGTCAGTCTAGGCGGTTCCTGGGTGGTCTGGGTGGGTATGTTGGGCGGTGGGCGATTAGGCAATCTGGTTTTTTTTTTTTAACTCCTCGTCAAAACTAAAAACACTCGAAGTCTGGACTCAAACTCCTCTAAACCTAAAGGGAGACTACAGTGGTCGTCTCTCCTCTCTCTCTCTCTTTCTCTATGGCACGGCCGCACAGCCTCTCTCTCTCTGGCATGGCCGCCAGAATCTTCAAGTCTGGGTTTTTGGGTTCCTGTTTTTCGCTCTTCTAGTCTTCATTCTTCAATCAATCTCTCTCTTGCTTTTTGGGTTTTCAATTTTCAGGCTTCAATTTGCAGCAAAAGCATAGACGTCCTCAAGCTCAGTTTGATTTCTGGTTTGATTTTGGATTCGTCAAGCTTGGTAAGTTGCTGCCTTGCAGGGTATTCAATTCTAGTGTATGAAACTATGAATAATGAATGATTGGTAACTGATTTGAGTTGTATGAATATATGCTGCCATGCTGGTTTTGCCGTTTTGGATGATCGAGTTGTATGAATATTTGCTTACTGTCTTCTTGTTACTGTCTTACTGATTTGAGTGATTTCAAATTTGGGAATTTGCAATTGAGCTGTATACTTGTATTGTCCTGTTTGGGTTCGATTTGTTTTTGCTAGAAACCGTTGGATGTTTGAAGTTTTGATATTTGGCATCTGTTTTGCTAGTTTCGAAATTGTATCAGATAATGATAGATTGATAGCTATGTGATATGTACTGATGGACAACTGGACAAGTGCATTTAGTTATGATTTTCAAACATTATATGATTATAATATGTTTTCTATTTTTATTATATAATTATATGTTATAAAAATAAAATTAAAATTAAAAAAGAAAACTGCCTAGTCCCAGCCTAGGCCCCTAGGCGCTAGTCCTCGGACTTCCGCCCAACTAGCGCCTAGCGTTTTTTAGAACCTTGCATGTGATCGATATGTCTTTTCATGCTTCCATGACTTTAGGCATGCTTACAATATGTATCAATTTTAAGAGCACACCTACTAGGCTTACATACTATTCCCATACCTTAACATGTCTCCATGATCCTTAAGCATGTTTACAACAATGCAAAAAATGTTATTAGCAACTGTACTACAAGTACATGCTATACACATGCCATGCTTCAAATGAAGTTAATGTGACACTCCCTTAAACAAACTATGCCATATCTAGAAGCTTGTGACACTCATGACTTAATTAAACATGCTCAGATAACGACTTGCTTGGGTATCGAGCATGGCCATGACTTGTTTGGGTCATGCCCCACATGCTCGCACAGCTCCTACCAGCTCAACTACACTCAACTTGCTCGAACACAACCTAACTCGCTCAAACATATCCAACATGCTTTAGTTAAGCTCTAGGTTCACAATGCTTCATAGCTTTCGTCAAGAGCTACTCCCAAAATTTTATTTGGACACCCATCACACTTGCCACTATCTATTGTGCATGTTACATAGTCATAAGATCCACATAAATATCACTTACTATTTTCTTGCCCATACAATTAGCAATATTTACATGTACTCTATGTGTAAATATATTGGCTAGCCTCAGGGCACCATATTTGGTCAAACTCTCCCCTATGGGAAAAAGACCTAAACGGGTCTAGACTCCACGAGTCTATGGTCCACGACCAACCGCCGAGCGGTAAGGCAACGCCTCATAATGACAATGACCGCTACGCGGCATTGCAGTCAAGCTTTTCTCCTCCGAGAAAGAGTAAAGGGACCAGTTAATGCAGCCCACGACAGCTATTGATCCAGCAGTTAACCCCCGACGCTTGGGTATCAAAGAATAGGTTCGCCACCAAACTCCCACTGCTTTAATACAGCTCCCCTCATGGCATCGCCGAGCTTCACGTTTATGCCTTCCCAACATCCCCGAGCTTCACGCTCATAGCTTCCTGGGATTCCCGAGCTTTCACACTCACGCCTCCCTGGTACCCTCGAGCTTTCACGCTTTTTCCTTAAAGGTAACCCCGAGCTTCACACTCACGACTTCCCAACATAATACACATTAATGAAATATTGAATTCTTCTACCATTTGTCGTTTGCAACAAATCAAATTCTTTTCGCGTTCCATTAATACGAGCGAAAACCAAACAAACACAAGCGTTCGCGTATTCATCGTTCACGAATTACAAATGCTTGCCTTCACGGCACTCATGAAACTTACACCGAGCTCAACCTCGTCAACTCGACGTCATTCGTCCTCTTACGAGCACCGCGCGCATCATATGCAATTCATATGCTTATTCGTGATATGTTCACACAACCATATGCATTCTTGAGTTTATACGCCATAATCGATCGTACTTGGCGCCATTCATATGTATACATCAACATGTATCATGCACCTCATACATTTGTATATGCCAATGCATATCACTGCAACTCACATACCTTGCCCAATACAACAAGCATTCTACATATGTGCGCTTTTGTCTTTGTTGTGCAGGTTAACGAGTCCCTTCTTGCTTACGGAGTTTGGGGACTTGTAGGGGCTAGGCGCCTCTCGGACATCACTTTTGCTTGATGACATCATGTCTATTACTCACTAACCAAGAAACTCCTCTTACTTGGGGACTTCGGGGACTTGTACATACCTCTACTAATATGGAGGATTTGCTACATCAACAAGCATAAGTAACACCCTGTTAGTGGGCCCACAAGTCATGGTGGGACCCGACCACTATATACATCTCGTACCTCGACACTCAAGCTACCCCGTGGTAGTCGGAAGCCTCCAAGGGCTTACCGAGAAGCCGCCATCCCGGCCTTGTCAAAATGCCTCCATGATAAGCTTTCTACACTAGAATAGAGGTTTCTTGTCCCACATTGGAAAACATGTAAAGGAAAGAGCCTCCCTCCCTTATAAAGGGAGACTCATTCCCACTTATTCTACATCTCATTACACATATAGTTAAAGCTTTCAAGTGGACATAGTCTCCCACTAAGGCGGGATGCGAACCACTATACATCTTGTCTCCTCTCTCTTTCTCTTACTCTCTCTTTCTTTACCCTTAATTAGAACCTTCGGTTTCTAACATTAACAGGTATCGCTTGATTTGTGCAAAAGCATTCTCGTGTTCCGTCTCCCACTGTATCATCTCTTTATGCTGTGTCTTCAATATTTTGAAGAAAGGAGCGTGCTTGTCAGTAAGGCGGGCGATAAACTTGGCAAGAGCTACTATTTGCCTGGTAAGGCACTTCGCTTTTGACTTACCGGTGACCAGGTTGGGATGATTCTAAGTTTATGGGTCATCAATTCTGGAGAGATGCCGAGCATGTCAGCGTATGACCAGATGAACACTTCCTTTTTGAATTTGAGGAAGCTGAGTAGTGCCTCCCGTTGCTCAAGGTTGAGGCTGGTACCGATAAGGACCTTTCTCTCGGGGTGTTCGTCTAAAATAGGGATCCATTCTGTTTCCTCAGCTACATCTGGCCTTGGTGTTTTGTCATTCTTGGTCCTTTACCTACAGGGTTTTGGGTCCTCCTGGGGGTCAACGGGTATGTCTGAGGGGGACGGGTCATCGTCCAACGAAAGTATCTGATGCCGACCTATGGTCTTTGCTACCGTGAGTGAGTTGCACTACTTGGCTACTTCTTAGTCACCTTGGATTGTGAAGATTCTGCCCGGCGTAGGTATTTTCATCATAAGCATGTGTCCTGCCATGAAACATTGCAGTCCCCATATAGCCTCCCTCCCCAATATGACGTTGTAGGAAGAGGGGCAGTCGACTACGATGAACTGTACTTAGATAGAGGAGACAGTGGGGTGGTTACCAAGAGTAACCCAGAGTGTGTTGGAGCCAATTGGTTGAGTGATGTCCCCTGAGAAGCTGATTAGTTGTTCGTGATTTTGGTGAATTTTGTTCCTTCCTCATTCGAGTCCCCGGTAGCAGTTATTGAATATCATGTTTACTGCTACTCTAGAATCGATGAGGACCCTTCCGCAGATGTAGTGGTCGATTTGCATGGTTATTAGAAAGGGGTCGCTATGGTGGTGGTGAATAGTGTCCTCTATTCTATTAAAGGTCACTACTTCCATCCTACCTGCTCGGACTCGTGACCTTGCTATATACCGAGAACTTTTTTTCCCTTGAGGCACTGGCGTTTAGCTTGGCGGTGGGCTGCTCCCCTGGCTGCACCACCATGTATAGTCATAATCTTGTTATAGACTTCAATAGCATTGGCGCCAGTAGCGGGAGCTTTGTACTGTTGCAACTTACCATTTTGGATGAGGGTCTCGATGATGCTTTTAAGGGCATAACATAGATTGGTGTTATGACCGCCGACACTTGTCATTGTCTACCCACTTGTGGGGTCTATTAGTGAACTTCACAACCTCGGTTATTGTTACATTGTTGCTTATACTTTTCTGAGCTCTTGCCATAGCTGTACGTTCCCTTGTCCTGGGTATATCCCCCTCGGTCTCGCTGGTAACTCCCCTGACTGTCACTGTGTCATTGTTGGGAATGTGTCATAACAGCCGGTGGTGCAGGTGCTTCCCTTGCGTTCTTACTTATTCCAGTGTCGGGGTTTCCGAATGTCTCGAGCTTTGCTTGGGCGTGTCTGATGGTCACATCCATTACGTCGTCGTAATCCATGGATTGATTTGCGTTGATTTGGTAGAGGAACCACCATGGTCAGAGGGTCTGCTGAAAAGCTGTTTGGGCTATGTTCCGATCAAAGTTCTGACATTTTGACTCACAGCGGGTTACAAAAGACTTGAGGCTTTCCTCTTCCTGTTGTTTTACCTGGAATAACTATGTGGTGTTGTGGAAGCTGCTAGATCTGAGGATGAATTTGGCGACAAACTTATCGACCAATTGCTTGAAGGTGTCGATTGAGTTAGCAGGGAGATTTAAGAACCAACTTTAGGCCTCGTCGGATAATGTCTTCTCGAAGGCATGGCAAGCCAATGCGGCCATATAATGGGTGGCGTTTGGCTGGGTTCGGAAGATTTCCAAATGGTGGTAGGGGTCGGTCTTCCCCTTGTAATAATCCATTTCAAACGGTTTGGATCCCGGTGGGAGTTTTTCTGCCTTGAACCAGGGAATGAAAGGGTCTCGTTTCTCCTCGAAACCTGCAGATATTAGGCGCCAGGAGGCCCGTTGCTCAGCCAACTGGATTTTGGATTGCAGTCCATGTATTGTTTCATTTATCTGTAAGAGTAATCTGGTGTTTAAATTGGATGCCAGGGTCTGGTTAGTGGCTAAGGAAGTGCCATCGACGATTGGTTAAGGCGCCCGTGGTTGCAGAAGGTGTTACATGTTGTTAGGGAATAACAGCGCGTTCAGGTATACTAGGTGGGGTACCTGCCTAGTCACGCCTTCGGCAACAGTTGTTGATGAGCTCGTGGCTGGTATGGTGGTTGCGGTTGTAGCGGGAGTAGCCGTGGCTCCCGGCAAGTTGGGTGATCCCTAGATTGCGGGTGCCGCTGTTGAAACTGTCGGGCTACTTACGCCGAGTAGAATAGGAAAGGGATAGTTGAGTGCATTCTCTCGAGAGCTTAATTCTGTTTAATCTTTCTCTGCAGAGTGGCCTGTAATAACCGGTTCTCGGCCTCCAGTTCAGCGAGTCGACCTCGTGTTGTGAGGTGCTGCGTGTGTTCCTGGGCGATTCATTCTCTCAAGTCGTTTACGTCCCGGCATAAGGTCTTATGTCACGTCTAGGTTTGAAATCAGTCTACCGGAGCTATCGGTGATAGCAGAGCTAGTGTTCTCGGTGGATGTGAAGTCGAGAGTTTGAGCTATCGAGTCTTGGGGATTGCTATCGTCTGCCATTGTGAGCTTGTGATACCACCGAAAGAGCTCCTTCTAGTGCGAATTCTTGATCCAGTGTCGGAAATTGCTATCCACAGAGAAAATGGGCTGGACACTATCTCGATACCTGCCAACACAAAAATAGATCAAGGGGAGATCAAAGTTGCCGGTCTATAACCCTCCGATGCCTAAGTCAGTATCTGCTTTTAGAGATAAAGACAGGGAAAGGTATAGAGTGTCATAGGGAACTTACTTGATTGGAAAGGATTTCCCATTTTTGTAGGTGATATTGGGTGGAGCGCTTACTCATTCTTCAATGTGGGAATGTTTCCCTTCGTATGCCAAGGGTTAGTAGACTGATGAAACAACCCTTATTACCCCTCTGTATATATGGCCACTGATTGGCCAGCACTACCACACAGGTAGCACGGTTGCCCTACATAAGATCTTCTGTGGTTGGTTGCTGATGTGTAATAGTTTGACAGATGTCGAAATCTTATTAAAGCATCAAACCACATGTCAATGCTTACGTTGTTTGACTGTAGCAATGAAAATTTTCTCATCATAATTGGAGTAGTTGTAGGGAAAGCTAGCGGCAAGATTATGTTATCCTTGTGGGACGGGGATATAGGTAAAGGAAAAGCCAAAGCCTACGTTAGACCTTCAAATTGAAAAAAATGAGGTAACATGCTATTTAGTTTTGGCCACGTTAGACTGATCCACAACCATGTCTCCCATAATAGTCATTGTTGATGTTTTATTTCAGATGGTAGTCCAAGAAGACTCTTTTTTGTTTAACAGACCAAGAAGACATGTTGCACGCTTCAATTTGAAAAAAATGAGCTTATCAATTATTTTTATTATATTGGAAGAAATCAACACCTAACTCAATTCCTAACACTCTGTTTCAGCTAACTTCAAGAACTTTAAACTTATTAATTATTTAGATCAGTCTTTATCCGGTACGGTTAATTGATTATTGGCCAAAATATTTGGTCAAGTGATTAACAGTTGGCGCTGTCTTTGTCTTATACCAGGTCAATCGTCTTCCCTGTAATATTTGTTGAGAGGGTACTCTTATGCACTGTTTTAAAAATCGCTAGGCGGATGATGGGGAGTTTAGTGCCTAATTATTTAAGCGGGCGCTTAGGCTATTATTTCCATTTTAGTCCGATCAAAACCAAAAAGACATTGTTTTCAATTGATTGTTTTTATATATATATAAATATATTGTACACCCAATTAGTCCGGTCGGAACCAAAATGTAAGTTTACAACAAATAAGTGTGTCTCAGAAGTGAGAACACTAGTATTTATACGCTTTTTTTTATTTCTTTTTTTTTCTGTTCATTAATCTGTCACATAGTTTTGCAATCTATTTCGGTGATTCTGTGTGATTTTTTTTTTTTTTTTTTTAATCCCCACCCATGATGGGGCTCGAACTCCTAACCTCCCAAATGAGAGTTCAGAGCCTTACCACCCCACCAACACACACACACAATTTTTTATTCTGTGTGATTTTTTTTTTTTTCTTTTTTTGAAGTGATTCTGTGTGATTTTATTGTCAGGTCCAGTAGAAAGTTTTGGGCGGAGAAAACAGAGCAATCCTAGAAGCACAGGAAAGAGTGTATTTTCTATACTTCGCATAATTAACAAAGGACCTTCATTTGCCGGTGGCCTGGTGGGTGCTTTTCACGTGTGATTGTATGCGGGAAAACTTGGCACATAAAAGACAACCTCTGAGTAGATTTGCACATAATAGTTGGTAGTGTGAAGGAGACTTCTGCGTTTATTTGGCAATTGTCTATGTTTGACCGTCTGATCGAACTCGTGGTAATGCGTGAATGCATAGTAGTGTGAATAGAAATTGACTGGTAGAACTTGACGTCCCAGAACACCAAACTAGAATATGGATTCTGGGATGGCAGTTGGCGATGTCTTATTCACGGCGGTAGACTGCTAGTTGGTGGAGTTATTCTCGATGGCAGTGCGTTAATTTAGTCGATGGTCTAAAGATAAATATATATTTCCTTGTTTTCTGTAACACGGTTATATTGGGTAAGAGCAACTCCAACAACTTCCCTATAATAAACAGGTTCTCTATAATTTTTGTATTATAGGGAAGCAAAAATCAAAGTTTTAACTTTTTTTTTCTTCTCCAACTCCAACAGATTCTCTATTTTACAGCAATTTATATAATCTTCATAATCATTCCTTAAAATTTCAGAGATTACTGTGAATTTAGAGAATTTGATTTTTTCTTTCCCCGCTATCCCGAAAATGAATATAGTTATAGGGAATCTGTTGGAGCAAAAGAGGTTCATTTTTCCGCTAAAATAGACTAAAATCAAAATATAAGAAAGCTGTTGGAGTTGCTCTTATCTAGCGAGTGAAGTTGTGATCTAACGACGTGGGTCCCATTACTCCTACAACTGTACCCCCAGAATTGGGTTGTTCACTACTCGCCGACTCTCTTCTCCTTCCTTCCACCCCCTCGAGGGTTCCTCCATCCTCCTCCATTAACCAGCTTCCAGAACAGAGACAAACGGTCGGCGTCGGTGTCTTCGCTTCTGTATCCGGCGACGGCTCCTTCATAGTGATCGACCTGCGTGACCAGGAGCATTCCACCATCATCTACGAGAGCTCCGATCCCGACACCCCCCAGTCTACCTCAGATGGAACAAGCCGGACTCCAGGTACATGGCCACCATCATCATGTATAAGCGCCAAGGTCGTCGTCCTTGACATTCGTTTCCCTACTCTTCCGGTCGTCAAGTTGCAGAGATGACTCACAGGCCCTCATCTGGGACCTCTCATCCATGGGCCAACCCTTCGAGGGTGGCCTCGATGCCATTCTGGCCTACACTTCGGTGGCTAACTAAGTAAAGGAAACAGTGGAATCGGCGGTGGCCTGAAATCCCAAATACCCAAATCTTTAAAACTTAACCTAAAATGAAAACTAACTATATGAAGAAGTCCTCGATGAGTAGACGAAATCTGATACCTCGTGCATGGCTAATCATCACCGGAATCGCCGAAAAATGCTAGAAAACTGGCACAAAAACTGAAGCTCTGAAGCTTCGATTCTCCTTGATCATTCATAGATGAGAAGAACCAAGAGCAGAGAGAAGTCGGCAATGAAAAGGCGAGTTAAAAGGACTCAGTTTCACGCCGTGACATCGCCTGACGCCAGAGTTATGATCAGGTTACTATCGCCAGTGTCTGGTTCTAGAAGTATTCTTCGTCTTGATACATCTTGGGTATTGTAGGCCATAATCCATTGTATAATTTAGATTAATGGTTCAGATAAAAAAGGTGGACAATAGACGGTCTGGATAGCACATCTTTAAAATTCGATCGCACATCTTTAAAATTCTTTTAGGGTGAGGCTATTGCCACCCTACCATCTTCCCAGTTCACCCTAAATCTTATATTTTTTTGTAAATATTCCCTTATTGCCCTTGAGTAAAATATCTAAAAAGCAATCAAATAAAAAATAATTGAACAAATTGAATGAAAAACAGTTATACAATACCAGAACTGCAGCAATCACCACCAACGCACGCAGGCGTACTTCTGTCAATGTGGCCAGTTGTGGAGGACGAAATCAACTCCCTAGCCTATTATGTTGAGTCGCTGGGGCGCATGTCAAGCATGGTATGTGAACGGTTGCATTGGAGCCATTTCTATCATGTATAGCCATGCCCAAAAGCTCCAAAGGAATTTGATGCTATCATTGTTAATCGTATCCACTATCCTCAATAATGGAGGTCTGGGTGATTGTCATAACCCTAATTCACTATCATCTTCCTACACTATGGAATCTTCCATAATTTATAGTGATTGTCATGACTCTAATTTTGAGCATAAATAGGAAGAAAGGAAAAGATCAGATGATTTGAGAAGGAGGTCTAGGTGGAAGACGATCGTGTTCTTAAATTTTTATTTTTCATTTCTTTTTGTATTTATTTTCAGTTTTATTATAGGTAAAAAAAATTCTAATTTGTAAGGGCAAAATTGGAACTTTGTGAATAAAAAATTGAATGTAGGGTGAAAGTAGGGTGGTAATAGCTACACCCTTCTTTTATAATATAATAATTTATATATCTCTGCATACCAGATGCGGTTACATAACAGCACCTATCGGTCAGGCGCAACCTAACAGCTTGGTGGTAGCTGGACCTTGGTCCACAGAAGACTCTTCTCTCATTTCTTTGCCTATTGGCCCAATAGTTATTACTCATTGAGTCATTAAGTACTACCTAATAGGTAGGGTAAATAAAATTAATTCACATTGCTTGTGCCTTGTTTTTCTTCCTATTTTTTTTTTGACAATAATTATCTCATTTCTTTGCCTATTGGTTCGTCAGTGATTCGGTAGAGTCAATTAAAACTATTATTATCCTTGTATATCTGTCGTTCTATTCATGTTATTGACTTTTTATTTTTTAATTATTTCTGTAAACCTCATCTGTATGAGAAAATAAAGCGTAAAAGAAAAGAATATGAGAGAATTTAATAACCAATCTTACAAACAACTTACATAAACAAAACTACAAAAGTAAGAAGACTTACCAACTACGAGTAGAAAAAGATAAACAATGAAATAATAAAATAAAAAAACAGAATACAAAAGAATGAACTTCAACTCTACAAAATCAATCAATTTTTTTTTTCTTTGATATATGTATATATAAATTTCTTATGAGGCAAGTTGGCGAACATACCCAAAAAACAAATCACCCCAAAATATAGGGATTTTAAAGCTACTACATCTATAAACTCTGAACTTGATGTTATCAAGCAATGGAGAAATAATCATGAATGCATTTTAATTAAGGTATTTCTTAACAGTAGGAGCAGTGGATTTGATACGGCTTTTAGTTGGAAAAAATAAATAAAACACAAAAAACTTAATCGAGTGCCCATGGAGGACACTGAATTAGTAGGAGAGATAGTAAAGAAAGTAGGACTGCTTTTTAGAGGAGAATCAATCAATTATTTTTCCTAAGGGGAAGAGAAAGAATAATTTCTTAGTTGAATCGGGTGTTTAGTCTATCTTAGCTGAAGATCCTCTATGAGTTTTCTTAGAAATGTTTTTCACTTTTCGTACCACAATTGTGTGTTCTGCGAGAGGTTGGTAACAATTTATATGTTCCTTTATAGGCTAAGTTTCTTTTGTTAGTTTTAGACTTTGTGCTCTACTACTTATGAAGTAGTTTGTTTACCAATTTAGGTGTATGCCAATGTCATGTATTAGTGTATGTACTATTCTGACAATTGTAGTTGTTTTCATTAATACAATATACCGTTTTACCTATAAAAGAATAAATAATAAATAAAATAAAATAAAACAAACTATTATTTGTCCTTGTATCGGAACTAGAAACAAATACACCAAATCAAAAACAAAACAAAAAACAGCTAATCCCCTAATCCAGCCCAAGGCCCAGCCTAGCCCACATTCTAAAAGGCTGAAGTCCGTCAGTGCCTCACCTGCTTTGCGACTAAACTTGAAGCTTTTGCAGTTTTATGCAACATAATCAAGTTGCAGTTTTAGGCTATTAAGGTGTTATAGATGTGTGCCCGTTCTTTTCTCCGCACAAGTTAATCGATTGTATACGACCTTTTCATAATATGCTATTGAGGTCCCTATGAACCCCGTGAATTTTGAAAAATTTTATAGGGCAATGCTTGGCATTGAGACATTAAATCAATTAAAAGCGGCAAGTCGAGATTGCAGAACTGCTTGTTATGAGATAATTGAGAATCAATCAATTACTAGTTGTGCTAGTGGAACTTGGAAAAGAAGCAAGCAAGCAAAGAAAATGGTGCAAAACTTTTATCTACTCCCCAACAGCTCAACCTCCCAATCCCAATTCCTGAGCAAAGGCCCAGTCCATCCTCAGCCCACGACGCTGGTTTGTCAATATGGATCAATAATGGATATTAGTAGAGTCCAACGTCTTTTTTTTTTGTGAATTTAAAATAGAGAATTAGACGATATTAACACCTCGTTAGCAGCCTTCGCGCGAGGCACCTACCTTTTCTGTAAAGAAAAATTGACCACTACACCCAGAAACCCACCGCGTCATAGTCTAAAATTGATGTTCTAAAAATTTTGAATATTCATTTGATAGTGATATACCCATTGTTTTTATTGGGCCCCCATCCAAATTCACTTGTTTTTAATGGGCCCATCTAATTTCACTTGGTCTCCCAGGTCTGGCAATTGCATCCTTCATCGAAGTCCAGTTGCACCTTTACTTTTTTTTTTTTTTTTTTTTTTTTTTTTT